>JZKD02S0974364.1:167811-178345 GCA_000966675.3 Picea glauca | reverse complement strand
TTTATGATTCAATGCTCGCTTAAAGTGAAGTGTGGTGAGATGAGACATCCCATTAACTCTCACATGCAATCCTCCCCTAAGTAGAACTTAATTGAATCATTGTAAAAGGTTATGGAAAATATGTGTGGGATTTTTATGGTCTCTCCCCTATGTTCTATTGGTAGTGGGCATAGTGGATTTTTGCTTGGCTCAGAGCTGAAAGCCCCTAAACAATTTTGGGTAATCTTGAACCTCTACTCCAATTTTTCATTATATCATTATCTTGGAGTTGGTAAATTCCAAAGAGTGAGTCTTGTGGTATTTTGGGTGGACAACATTGTTGGAACATCAAGCACTGATGGTTCATCACACTTCTCCTGGATTCAATCAGTCGTGAAGTCTACCTACATCTGGAAACAGTGGGTGGGTGATCGACTAGATCTCTACATTAGTCGGTCAAGTAGTCGACAAGTATGTCGATCGAACAATCGACCAATAGTCAAAGATAGTCAGGAGGTGGATTGACCATCCCAACAATTGACTATGATTTGGGGACGGTTGGGTCGAGCATCATGGAATTAATTCTTCATCCATTTCAATATACTGGATTGAAAATATTCAATGCAATCGTTCACTGCATGTTTCAAGCTAAGTACACACATGGAAAAGGAAGGGTAATTTTTTTAACTGATATTTCGTTAAATTTTTTTTATTCTGCAACAAGTATTTCGACAACTTCTTATATTATATTAGAAAGAGATGATATAATGTCTAAAGTATCTCATGAATTGAGCCTTTATAAGACTCAATTCATAAAAAAAAATTGAGGACTTTATAAACAATAAAACATCAACGAAACAATGGTTAAGCGTATATGAACTTTACTTATGATTTCCCTACAGGGACCAAAAAAAGTGGAAAATCGATTTATATAGTCCCTACCAGCCCTTTAGGGAGGGGACTAACAAGTATCTCGTGAATTGTTGAGGAATATCAAACAAGATCGGTGATGGTTTTGTTCATCATAACCTTGACATGCAGAAAGACAACAACGGGAGACCTTGCAAACAAACCATTGTCTATCGCCATGAAATTGATCAGCTATGAATTACTTGCCAAGTCGTACAAGCAGAGACTCCTTGACATGCAGAAAGACAACAGTGAGAGACCTTGCAAACAAACAATTGTCTATCACCATGAAATTGATCAGTTATGACTTACTAGCCAAGTCGTATAAGCAGAGACTGAAGAAACCTGTACTTCTAAACTTCATGCTAGAAACCGATGGATGAATGGTAAGTGAACCACTGTCTAATTCTAAAAAAATGGAAATAAATTCAAGATTACTCACCTAATTTTTTGTTGCATTGTTATCCTCCTGCAGATCTTTGCTTTCTGTGGGGTCAAGGGTCGGTCGCATGCCTTCTTTAGTCGTCTTTGATTCAGTGCAGAGCGAGGAGTCCTTTCTTTTCGTTTGTTCGTCGCAACCAACAATCTCTCATCGCAGAACTCCATCAGAGAGGCTTTCACTTCAACCAACTTTCATTACAAGTCTTCCCTGTCGATCATCTCTGCTCTTCTAGGGAGCCTGTAGCGCAGGGAAGACTCTCTCGTTGAAGCTCTCTAGACATTTGGATTTGGAGCTAGTTTTGTAGCTTGGAAGGCTATTAGAAGTAGTCTAGAAGGATGTTGGCAAAAGAGACCAGTTATGTTTGTAGCCTGGAAGGTTGTTGGAAAAAGCTACCGAGACCATCTATGTTGAGAGAAATACATCTTAGAACCAGATCATAGAATAGGAGAGCAGGAGCGTATCCATAGAACGACAGAACACTTAACAACGAACACACTTAGCATCGAACATGTAGCGGGGATATGATGACAGGGGTCAAGGGAGGTGGCATACGTCAAAATAGCCTTGATATGAGGCCAAATAAGACCTAAAAGTTGAAACTTAGAATAAAACCAAAACTTTGAGTTAAAACTTCGTCGGTTGTCACCCAGACTAATTAAAATCAAGAAACCAATCCATATACTAAATAAGACGTCAAACTTAATTTAAATCATAAAAAATTAGTTTAAAACATAAAATGTATAAGTAACTTCTTGAAACTTATAAATAAAACATCAACGAAACAATATGAACTTTACCTTTGATTTCCATGTAGGGACCAAAATAAAAAGTGGAAAATCGATTTATATATTCCCTACCAGCCCTTTAGGGCAGGGACTAATAAGATATACTACCATAAATATAGTGTTTCTATAATAAGATATAGAACCATAAATATATTAAAGTTGAGGTATTTTAATATAGTGTTTTTATATCAACATCAATACAAACTCTAAACCCACCATTAAAGTTGAACAATTTTAATATAAGTACACCAAGAAGAATTTTTTTTTATATTATGAGTTATATTCAAACATCTCGCCCTTCCTTTCTAATACCATAACAAGTGCTCCATGGCAGCGAAGTCCCTGTCGGGTTGATTTGGGGATAAATGCAGAGGAAGGAGGAAAAAGTAGTAGGGGCATATGGAAATTGCAGAGTAGATGTGGCAAGAAGTATGAAGGACGGGTGGTAAGCATGCAATAAATGCCACACTGTTTATATGTGTGAGTAGAAAAAAAGTATTAAAACACAATTTTATGACATTTATATCAAAAAATAATAAGCGTGTTACATATTGCTGGAAATTTCAAAATATATATGTGTGTGTGTGTGTGTCAAATATGATATCTCAAATTTAAATGAGTGATTTCTCTCAAATTTAATTTTAAAAATGACCAAGCAGAAAAAGATATGCATCAGGAAAAAAGAGAATTGAAATAATCTAGGAGCACATAAATATAAAAGGGGATAAAAAAACAGTTTTATTTGGAATATATCAAAAAATAATAGTTTGTTACATATTCCTGGAAATTTAAATGCGTTTGTCATATAGAATGGGACTGGGGCTCCCGCGGACCATAAGAGAAAATTTGTACAAGAAATAGGACTGTGGAAAGAAGAATTTGGAGACAGTAGACTGTAATACCTGAAAAGTAGAAATGGGAAGATATCAGTCTTTGGGTAGAAATTTTTATTCAAAGAAGGTGGAATAACTGGATTGATAAACAAAGGAGGATCAGTATAGACTTACAACAATGGTACATATAAGTATTTTTGTTATTTGCTTATTTATGCTTGTTCCTGTTGACTTTAGTCGCCGACCCACTTGAATAACTGGATTGATGAACAAAAGACTTACAATGATGGTCCATACAAGTATTTTTGTTGTTTGATTGTTGATGCCTTTTCCTGTTGGATTTTGTCGGCGACCCGCTTCAAGTTCGTTTGGACGAATTCTTCAATGTAGCTTCTCAAGGGGGCGACGTTGATGTCATTCTGGATTTTAATGCTGAAAAGTTCATTTTGTAATTCGCTTAGATCAATAGAAATATTACACAGATCCTGATGAATGTCTCCATTCTATACCGAATAGTGGACTAGTCAATTGTCCACGTGATCTTCATGATATACAAGAATCTTGTAAAAAAATTCTAAAGACAATGCCTTAAAATTATCAACTTGTTTATCGAAAGCTTCCTTGGTTAACGCCAACGAGTTGACAATTAAGCTGGGGTCTTGGAACTCGTTGGTCCTTCTGGCTAAGTCTATTTTGGTGAGGTTTGTGAATAATGTTTCTTTCTTTGATATTGCCTGCTCACATGATTGGACAATGAGATACATGTTCCTCACTTTCTCTTTACAGCATGCTTGTAATTGAATGAGCCATTTTTTGGAGGGGAGATCATGTTGTCTTCTTGTTGTGTCTGCCATGTTGTTGACATGAAAGGCAAAAGGGATGACCGTGTCCAAATAGAAAGTTTCTTTAATTTTTAAATCTATCACAGAAGTTCGAGCAAGTTATGTGCTCTACTTCCCAGGGAATCCATATTTTGTGATGTTTCCCAGGCCTTAGTAATCAGTTCCATTCTTTTCTTGATATTTTTCTCCACATATCCTCTACACGATGCAAGTAAGCTAGAGGAGCCTTTTAGCATTACTACAGGGGTGTAGGGAGTCACATGCATGGTTATTGCCCAAGGACTGCCAAGAAATGGCATAGGAATCAAAGATTCCTCTAATTCCTTGATCCAGTCCTTTAGTCTGGCATTCTGAGCCTCAATGAGTCCAATGGAATCATGAAAAGAATCTTCAGTTGCTCTGTGAAGTCTAGAGATTTGGGACGGCTACATATTGGTAAGGTCAAGTTCTGAATGATGTTTTCTTCTCTTATTTTTTACATCTCTCTTTTCAATAATTAATTTTTTAGATTCGCTTTTGAAAATAGCACTCTGGAATACAAAGGATTCAATTACATCAAAAATTTCAGTATCAACTATGTGCATTGGGTAGCTATGGTGAATCTCTTCTCCCAGCTGATCAAGGTCACAGAATATGTTATCCAGATCAGCATCAAGATCCATGTTTTCACTTTCAATTTTGGGCTCCTCCGGCTCCCCTACAATTATTTTTCCCTTCTTTTGCACGGGAAGGTTGTGAGAACTATCAATTTTAGGATGAACCTCGTCTGTTGGAAGAACTTTGGGTTGCTTTGTTACTGTGGCAGGCCATTGGAGTGATGCTTTGTTACTGTGGTGGTTTTGTTCCTCAGGGCCAAAGATGTTCACTGTATCTCTAGAGAATTGTTGTGGAGCCGTAGCCAGTAGTTTATGAAAACGTTTGTTTGCTCCAAACGCTAGTTGAAATGAACAAATGGAGGGGATAATATAACCCCCCGAAAATGTTGGTTCAATGCGTGCGAATGGAAAATCTCCTCGAGCTCTTTGCTCATTAATGACAATCTCTATGAGTGTTGTATGCTTAATTATTGCATACTTAGAAGTGCGAAGGTGGCAGTTACAGCGAAGAACATTTAAGGATTGGAGGTTTCGTGAACGAACCAAGCCGACGGTGTGCGACTGACATTCCATGGTATTTGAAATTAACATTGGAAGGGATAACAAAAGTCTCTAGAAATATTGGTTTAATGCACATTAATGGCAGATCTTCTCGAGCCTTTCACCCATCAATGACAATTTACACGGTCCCTGCATGATGAGCTGTTAGCATTAAAGATTTAGAAACAAGACACACACACACACACACACATATATATATATAAACATCATTTTTTATTATAGACAGGTATGAAGGTGATGGAGACAGGGAAGAGCAAGCAAGGAAGGAATGGAAAAGTCTGAAAAGCAGTCGGTCGGGCTTCAAAATAAGTTTACAGGAGATAATGAGGACATGTGAGTGTCCAACGATGAAATTGCATGAGTCGGATTTTTTTACTGCAAAATGTGTAAAATGGAAGAGGGCATGATGGTGCAGTTCAGCGGACGGTTTGTATATTGCGGGAAAGTGGCTAAGTATGGAATAGGGAAATGTCGGTCAGGCTCGTTTTCGGAACAAAGGTTTGAAGATTTCGTGAACGGGCCAACCCGAGGTCCCACGAATGGCATTCCAATTCTCAGTAGAGATGAGGACGAACGATCGTGTCATACAAACAACACCCAAAGTTCTGTGATATACAAACTGACAGGCGGACTTGCAGGGTGGCTAAGATTTTATAGAGCATGTACACTCTTTGGATCACGGCTTCTCGAGATGGTGGGAAAAAAATTGGGCCTCTATTGATCCGTGCCTTACAAATAGTACCCAGACTTCTGCGATATACAAATTGAGAAGCGAACTTGCAGGCTCAACATTGCACTTCTATTGTTCTGTGTCCTCCAAACATCACTCGGAGTTCTGCGATATACAAATTGATAGACAGACTCCAGGGTGTTGATATTGTACAATTTAATTGGTTGGTTGAACATTGCACTTCTATTGGTCTGTGTCCTCCAAACAACACTCGAAGTTCCGCGATATACAAATTGACAGACAGACTTCCATACTTAGCCACTTTTTGGATCACGGGTTCTCGGGTTGGCGAGCTCAAAATTGAGCCTTTATTGTTCTGTGTCCTACAAATAACACCCAAAGGTCTGCGATATACAAATTGACAGACGGATTCCAGGATTTGCGGGCTCAATATTGTGATTGTCTACATGTATAACATATAACATATATGTTATATATCTAACATTATCTAAAAACATTATTTTCAAGTACTAAATTATAAATATTAAATATTGATATTGTAAAATTAATTAAACAAAATTATCAAATGAGTTGCAAGCTTCGAGTTCGGGTCCAATTGTAGATCACCGAAGTTTCGTGTGCAAGATGTATACCGCGCACATGGGGCATGAGAGCTGGATGGCATTGACAAAGGAACTCGCGGCCATAAAATTCGCAAACTATGAAAATGAATGGTGGTCGGTTGGACTTGTGATGTAGAGATATAGATGGACATGAAAGTTGCCACTCCGTCGTCTGGGAACCCACGAGCATAGACATGGATTACCCAAGTTTTGGATTCAAGATGTACACTTGGAACACGGGGAATGAGAGTTCGATAAGGCATAGCTGGGAACTCGGGGCCATAAAATTGGCTAAGGAAACAAAAGCACTCAATCGGACTCGTGGTGTATATTTCATAATTCATGTGCAACACCAACTGTGTGGTGACCAAACCAGTATATGTACAAACCAAGAAAAACTAAATATGTACCTTTATAAAGTATGGATGGATCAGAAACGAAAGCGCTCGGTCGGACTCGTGGTGTATATTTCATAATTCATGTGCAACACCAATTATGTGCTGACTAGAGAAGTATGTGCACAAAGTAAGGAAAACTAAATATGCACCTTTATAAAGTATGTACGGATCGCCACTTTTTCAATCGCGGGTTCTTGGGTTGGTGGGTTCAAAATTAGGCATCTATTGTTCCATGTCCTATAAATAGCACCGAGAGTTTCACGATATACAAATTGACAGGCGGACTCCAGGACTGGCAGGCTCAAGATTGGGATTGTCTACATGTATAACATATAACATATATGCTATACAACTAACATTATCTAAAAACATTATTTACAGGTACTAAATTATCAAATGAGTTGCAAGATTGGAGTCTGGGTCCAATTGTAGATCACCAAAGTTTCGGGCGCAAGATGTATACTGCGCACACGGGGCATGAGAGTTGGATGGCGCCTAGAAAAGAACCCGCGGCCATAAAATTCGCGAACTATTAAAATGAATGGCGGTCAGTTGGACTCGTGATGTAGAGATATAGATGGACATGAAATCCGCCACTCCATCGTCTATGAACCCGCGAGCATAGACATGGATTACCTAAGTTTAGGATGCAAGATGTACAGTCAGAACACGTGGAATAAGAGTTCGATAATGCGTATCTGGGAACCCACGGGCATAAAATTGGCTAAGTAAACGAAAGTGCTCAGTCAAACTCATGGTGCATATTTCATAATTCATGTGCAACACCAACTATGTCGTGACCAGACCAGTATGTGTACAAGGCAGGGAAAACTAAATATGTACCTTTATAAAGTATGGACATGATATTTTATAGAGCATGTACAGATATCGCATTCCATACTTGGCCACTTTGTGGATCGCGGGTTCTTGGTCTGGTGGGCTAAAAAATAGGCCTCTATTGTTCTGTGTCCTACAAATAGTACCCAGAGTTCCGTGATATACAAATTGATAGGCAAACTTGCGGGCTGGCTGAGATTTTATAGAGCATGTACACTTTTTGGATCACGGGTTTTAGGGCCGGTGGGCTAAAAAATGGGCCTGTATTGTTTCGTGCCTTACAAATAGCACACAGAATTCCACGATATACAAATTGACAAGCGGACTTGTGGGCTGGATGTCTCAACATTGTACTTCTATTGAGTTCTGTGATATATAAATTGACAGATGGACTCCAGCGCTAGCGGGCTCCGAGAAACAAGTAATACATACTAAATATGTACTTTTATAAAGTATGGACATGACATTTTATAGAGCATGTACAAATCCCTTATTCCATACTTAGCCACTTTTTTGGATCGCGGACTTGCGGGCTGGCTGGGTCAACATTGCACTTCTATTGTCCCGTGTGCTCCAAACACCATTCTGAGTTCCGTGATATACAAATCGACAGACAAATTCCAGGACTAGCGGGCTCAAGATTAAATATGTATTACACATTACATGTAATATGTATCGTGGGTTATCGGGCTGGCAGGCTCAAAATATCCACTTTTTGGATCGCGGGTTCTCGGGCTGGCGGGCTCAAAATTGGGCCTATATTGTTCTGTGTGCTGCAAACAGCACTCAAAGTTGTGTGACATACAAATTGAGAAGTGGATTTGTGGGTTGGTTGGCTCAACATTGCACTTCTATTGATCTGTATCCTCGAAACAACACTCGGAGTTCCGCGATAAACAAATTGACAGACAGACTCCATGACTGGCGGGCTCAAGATTGAATATGTATTACACATTACATGTAATATGTAATACATATTACATGTAATATGTATAATATGAAACGGGCAAGCAGACGGTCGGGCTGGTGATATAAAAGTAAGTGGAAATCTGAAAACGTGTATCTGCCATTTTCGGACCTACAAATTTTCCGAGGAACGAGTAATCCATACTAAATATGTACTTTTATAAAGTATGGATATGGGATTCCACCTCTATTGTTATGTGTCCTACAAATAGCACCCACAGTTCTGTGATATACAAATTGATAGGCGAACTTCGAGCTAGGTCACTCAACATTGCACTTCTTTTGTTCTGCTTCCTCCAGGACTGGCGGGCTCAATATTGCAATTGTCTACATCTATAACATATAACATATATCTTAGATATCTAACATTATCTAAAAAACATTATTTTCAAGAACTAAATTATTAATATTAAATATTGATACTGTACAATTTAGTTATAGAAAACTATCAAATGAGTCGCAAGCTTCGATTCTGGGTCCAATTGTAGATAACCAAAGTTTCGGGCGCAAGATGTATACCGCGCACACGGGGCATGAGAGTTGGATGGCACCTGGAAAGGAACCCACAGACATAAAATTCGCGAACTATGAAAACGAACGGCGTTCAGTTGGACTCGTGATGTAGAGATATAGATGGACATGAAATATGCCACTTCGTCGTCTAGGAACCTGTGAGCATAGACATGGATTACCCAAGTTTTGGATGCAAGATGTACACTCGGAACACGGGGAACGAGAGTTCGATAACGCGTAGCCGGGAACCTGCGGGCATAAAATTGGCTAAGGAAACGAAAGCGCTCGGGTGGACTCGTAGTGCATATTTCATAATTCATGTGCAACACCAATTGTGTGGTGACCAGACCAGTATGTGTAGAAACCAGGGAAAACTAAATATGTGCCTTTATAAAGTATGGACATGATATTTTATAGAGCATGTACGGATATCGCATTCCATACTTGGCCACTTTGTGGATCGCGGGTTCTCGAGCTGTCGGGCTCAAAAAATAGGCCTCTATTGTTCTGTGTCCTATAAATAACTCCCAGAGTTCCCCGATATACAAATTGACAAGCAGAATTGCGGGTTGGTTGACATTTTATAGAGCATGTACACTTTTTGGATCGCGGGTTCTCGGGCCGACGGGCTCAAAAACCGACCTCTATTGTTTCATGCCTTACAAATAGCACCCAGAATTTCGCCATATACAAATTGACAAGCGGACTTGCAGGTTGGTTGGCTCAACATTGTACTTATATTGAGTTCCGTGATACACAAATTGATAGACGAACTCCAGAGCTGGAGGACTCCGAGAAACGAGAAATACATACTAAATATGTACAGATCCCTTATTCCATACTTAGCCACTTTTTTGGATCACGGACTTGCGGGCTCTAAATTGGGCCCCTAATGTTTCGTGTCTTGCAAATAGCACCCAAAGTTGTGCGATATACAAATTGACAAATGGACTTGCGGGTTGGTTGTCTCAACATTTCACTTCTATTGGATCGCGGACTTACGGGCTGGCAAGCTCTAAATTGGGCCTCTAATGTTTTGTGTCCTGCAAATAGCACCCAGAGTTGCGCAATATACAAATTGACAAGCGGACTTGCAGGTTGGCTAGCTCAACATTGTACTTATATTCAGTTCCACGATATACAAATTTACAGACGAACTACGAGGTTGGCGGGCTCCGAGTAACGAGAAATACATACTAAATATCTACTTTTATAAAGTATGGACATGACATGTTATAGAGCATGTACAGATCCCTTATTCCATACTTGGCCACTTTTTTGGATCGCGAACTTGCGGGCTGGCGGGCTCTAAATTGGGCCTCTAATGTTCTGTTTCCTTCAAATAGCACCTAGAGTTGTGCGATATACAAATTGACAAGTGGACTTGCGAGTTGTCTCTCTCAACATTGCACTGCTATTGTTATGTGTCCTCCAAACAACATTCGGAGTTCCGCGATATACAAATTGATAGACGGACTCCAAGACTATGGAGCTCAATATTGAATATGTATTACACACATGAAGACAAGCGAATGTAGAGGAAGATATGGAGTGTCAAAGGAGGCAAAAAAAAAAAAAAA
>JZKD02S0974364.1:25738-53783 GCA_000966675.3 Picea glauca | reverse complement strand
ACTATTTAATAATAATCTATTTGAAATGTTATTTTAAGACATAAATATAGTTTAGCTAATCTTTTAGGATTATATTATTAAATTAATTATACTTTAATAATCAAGGGTCATTACACTTTTGTTCTTGAACTAGTTCTTGTATTTCTAAAGTTCTGGAGTTATCTTGTTCTAAATCTTATGCCTCCATCTAGTGGCATTGGATGAAATAGGCCACTGCTCTCTTCCGTATCATCTTTTCCATCTGTCAAGATGACACAACTTGTGTTTGGGGAGGTTGGAAGCCATATAACTTATACTTTTTCCCTTGCCACTTGAATCTGATGAAATGCTTCTAGTGATTAGCAGAGTAGGTACCCAATGTTTTTAACCACTGGACTCCCAAGATCACGTCTATTCCTCCCAAGTGTACGATGTAGAGTTATGATTCTAAATTGAAATCTTGTATTTGGAGTTTCACATTATGGCATTTCCCTACATTCTCAAATTTTTTTCCCATTTGCAACCATTACCTTCATGTCTAGAACCATATATAAAAATAGTTTGAGTTTTCTTGCAATATTGATGTCGATAAAGTTATGGGTACTTCCTGTGTCGATTAGTACTATGACGTTATCATTTTTTATATGTCCGTTCAATTTAAGAGTTTTTGGTTCGCTGATGCATGTGATGGTTGCGAGTGATATCCTTGGTGTGTTGTCACATTCGAAGTCCGATGTGATATTTTGGGGGTTCTCTACTTCTTCACTTTCTGACTCTTTTGAGTTTGATTCATCATCTTTTTCTGCTTCACATGTATATAATTTTTTTGAGTTGTCTTCTGGGTCCCATTTCTCTCCGCAACATTTACATTTGCCTTCTTTTATTCTTTGGGATTCCAAACTTCTTATTTTATCATCTCGTAGGTTTGGTGGTATATATTTGTCCTTTTCTATATTTGTGGTCTGAGGTACGTTCCTTCTTGAATAAACCTTGCCATGTCTTGATTGTCTTTCTAACTTATTTTCTATTGCCTTTGCCTTGCGCCTTGCCATTTTGATAGTCGTAACCTCATGCATTTTTAACTCGTCTTGGATATGTGGCTTTAGACCTCCCACATAATATTGGAGTAACTGATTAGTAGATAGCCCAAACACTCATGTAGTGAGGGCTTCCCATTGATGCGTAAATTCATCTACGCTACCTTTTTGTTGTAGCCTGGTGAGTTTTTAGAGAAACTCATTTTTGGCGATTCCCTGAAAACTTCTATGTTCTATGTTAGCTCTTCTATGTTCTTTAAGGTTCTATGTTAGCTCTTGTTTGAATGCATCATTGTTGTTTGATTGGATCTTTGAGTAATTACGAGGCATTTTTACATTTCTGGTCTATTTTTTCCAACTAGTTTTTTAATTCTGACTTCTTCCAGATACCTGGAGGTGAAATTTTGACTGGAATGATAGAATTAGAGGCTCCTTGCTACTTTTTCATACTGAAGAGTGTTGAATCCTATTGTTGTACGGTTATGGTGCAGTTATAAACTATACGGTAGCGGAATCGTATGGAATTGGTGGCAATTTGTATGGAAATTTGACGACGGATTGGTAATGGCGGTTGGCAATTTCGTATTGTACAGAATTCGTATGAATGTGATGTGTTGTACAGATTAAACGCGGAAAGATATTCAACTAGTACTGTATGAATCTGTATTGACAATGGGTATGGCAGTGTTGAAGGGCAGTCTGTGTACGGCGGTGCTGGTTGTGCGTGTGGCTCGACCAACTTTGATACCAATAGATCCTGAACGAAAAAGATCCTGAACGAAAAAGAAGACGAATGGCGCCTTAAAAGTAGAGCCATTTGGTTGGACAAAGGAGATGAAAAGACAAAAGTTTTCCATGCTTTTGCGAAATGGAGAAAGGCCACAAACATTATCTGGAATTTACAAGGCCAAGGGGACTCTCCAGCCACCTCTTTTGAGGATCTAGCGCAAATAGGGATCACACATTTCAAAACTCTCTTTAAAGCCGATTCAAGAGTGAACATTGCAGACATTATTAAATCGACTCTCTATTTCCCCAGTTTTGTGGATGAAGATGCAAACAAAGATCTCTTTGCTGAAGTTACGGAAAAAGAACTAAAAGAAGCAATTCAGAGTTTCCAAAAATATAAAAGCCCAGGGCCAGATGAATGAACCATCGAATTCTTTGGGGCCTTCTTTGATCTATTAGGAGCAAACCTCCTTCAGGTTGTAGAGGAATCAAGGAAAAATGGGCAGATTTATGCACTTATAAATACAACCTTTATCGCCCTCATCCCCAAAAAAGATGAACCTCAATCTTTCGATGATTTCTAACCCATCTCTCTCTACAACTGTCTCTATAAAATTATAGCCAAAATTATTGCGAGAAGAATAAAACCCATCCTCTCAAACAATATCTCAAAAGAACAATTTGGGTTTTTGCAAGGAAGAAAAATTCATGAAGCTATCGGAGTAGCTCAGGAAACTCTACACAGCTTAAAAATCTCAAAATCCACAGGAGCCATTCTAAAAATTGACATGTGAAAGGCTTTCGACAGAGTAAGCTAGTCCTACATTAGACTCCTTCTCACTCATTTGGGTTTTGATGTTCCTTTATCAAATGGATCATGGCCTGCCTAAACTCGATTTCTTTCACTTTACTAATAAATGGGGCAACCACCCCTTTCTTCCACTCTGAACGAGGTCTGAGGTAAGGTTGCCCACTCTCACCTCTTCTCTTTCTTCTGGTGGTTGAGTGCCTCAGCCGAGCTATAAACCATGAAGTCCGCTCTGGGAATCTTATTGGAATCTTGATCGCCCCAGGATACAAAATCACCCACCTTCTCTTTGTGGATGACATACTACTTTTCTACAGCGACCAATGACAGAATGCTGAGAAATTGGATGAGATTTTAAAAACGTTTCATCTCGCCACGAGCATGATCATAAATGTACATAAATCAACAGTCTCGTTTTATCAGATGGAAGTTGGTACAAAATATTTTTTCAAAGACCTTTTCCCCTTCGATATTTTGAACTTCCAGGAAGGAATAAAATACCTTTGTTTTCACTTAAAACCAAATAATTATCGGAAGTCGGACTGGCGATGGATACTAGAAAAACTGGAAAACAGATTAAAAGGTTGGAGCTTCATATGGCTATCGAGAGCAGGAAGGCTCACTCTGACAAAATAGATACTAGAAGTCATCCTAGTCTATTGGATGTCTTTAGCATGGATCCCCAAAGGATTACTAGAAAAAGATAGAAAACTCTGCTTTCGTTTTATCTGGTCTAACACATAGGAAGAGTTCACAACACCTTGGGCCAAATGGGATCTTTTAGCTCTCCCAAAATCTTTGAGGGGATGGGGTCTAAAAAACATTTCCCTGTTTGCAAAAGCTCTGGTAGCCAAATCTGGTTGGAGATTACTCACCACAGACACTTTTTGGTCAACTATTTTGATACATAAATACATAAGACTGGATTCGAAAACCTAAAAAAAAAAAAAAACCGTCTCCATTATTTGGAAATCCATCCAAAATTCTTTTCAGGTAATTTCTGATGGACTAGCATGGAAAGTGGGAAATGGATCTCACTTACGAATAGGACTGGACCCCTAGACAGGCAGTGGGTTCAATAATTCACTGAGGCATGAGTTGATTGACAGTCTACATCAACAAGGTATTTATTACCTCACATAGGTATCAGACCCCTACACCACAAACATTTGGCAACAAGGTTGGAAAAATGTCGAAGCCCTCGGGTTACATGAACCACTCTCTGAACCTTGGAACGGATACATCATGTCCCTCCAATCCAGCCGCATACGCATCACATAAGAAGAAGATAAACTCGTATGGAAAAAATCTCCTCTTGGGAATTACACCCCAAAGCTGGGATATATCACTTTAAATTTTGACTTGCAACAAGGAGAAACAACTTGGTGGTGGAGAGGGCTCTGGAAAATAAAGTGTCCCCAAAAAGAAAAAAAATTCATGTGGTGTGTACTCAATAATAAAGCCCCCACTTGGGACAACATGAGAAAAAGAAGCATTGAAGGACCTGGATGGTGTGCGCTATGCAAAAAAAGAATTGAAAACAACACTCGCCTCTTCATCCACTACCACTTCTCTAAACAGGTATGGTAGGACTCCTCTCTACTCTTAAAACAAAGACTCACCTGGGAAGGATCTTATGTTGAAACAACTTCGCAACACTGGATCCATAAAAAAGACCACATGAACATATTAGCCCTACCCTTTATCATTTGTTGGGGGATCTAGCTAGCACGCAATAAGGTAATCTTTCAAGACAAACCCTCCCTCCCCAAACTTACAACTTCCAAATGAATTGCAATTCTCTCAGACTTCCCACGAGAAAAAGCTTCCCCTCCCACTCGCTTCACCTTATCTCCTCCTATTGACTCTACAAAGCCCTGAGCGTTTTTTGGTGGAGCCTCACAAAATCAACTCTGCGGAGGAGGTGCAACTCTTTACCGCTCCAACAGACACTTTTTCAAACTAAAAATGGGACTGGGACATGAAAAAACAACCATGCCGAACTCTTGGCCCTAAAACAACTTCTACAATTTGCTGGGGAAAAAGGGGTCCAAAATCTCCAATTTTTTGGAGATTCCAAAATTGTAATCAACTAGGATAGCAAACAACAATCCTACCAAAACATCCTTTTGAAGCCAATCTTAGAGGAAATCTTCAGACTGCTACACACCCTTAATGAATACTCTTTCAAACATGTTTACAGGGAACGAAACCAACTAGCTGATTCTCTCTCAAAAGCTGGACTACATCTTCCACATGGAACCTGGCACATTTTGGAAACAAAGGAATAAGAAACATCAAAGTTCTTCCATCACCCCTTTATAGAGGCCTTGGGATAAAACTCCTTCCAATACCTTTTCTGTTATTTTGTAAAATTTTTGGAAAAAACAGTGCTATCATAAGAAGATCGACTCTGGCATAGTACATTGCCACTCACAGACAACTATAGGATTTCTGCAAATCTGATCGACATGAATATGTATCACTCAATGTACTGTAATTTCTCATTTTGAGGACAGAAGGACAACACACCTGATGAAAATCAGATGGAAAGTGCTCAACAAATACAAAATGTAATTTTGTCTCTACAGATGAATAAAATTACACTTTTTTCCATGGAAAAAAAACCACATGCTTTATGTCACTCAACAACACCTTCGGAGGTAAGTTTGTTCTTATAGACCCATCGACACTTCACTATGTTCTTTCCTTGCGGTCAAGGAACTAAGTCCCAAGTGTGATTCTTCGACAAAGAATCCATTTGTTTCTGCATATCATGTTCCCATTTGGGTCATCCTTAAGCATCCGAGTATGCAACATGATCAGAAGTTTCAAGAACACAAATCTTCAAGGAAACACTGGCATGGTGATTTTGACTTCAAATTTTTCGTCCGAAGGAAACATCACTGACATCAGCTCCAACAACTTAAATTATCTTGGCAACCCATCTGGGTAGATAAGAAACATGTGAATTGTTGTTCACGACAATAGGTCTATTAGAAGTCATATAAATTTCATTCGATTGAGAGGGTGAAACAGTCGAAATAGAGATCGATGGACTAATCGACTCGGAGGTTGATGGTCTAGTCAAAACGAGAACAAAGTTCGACTATCTAGTCGAATGACTGAAAAAAGGAACAAGAGAACCAATGTCAGAGACAACATCAAAGGATCATCCTGCAACTATCAGGATGAGACATTCAATAACTTGATGCCATAAGACTTCTCATCAAACCATACATTTCATCTGATATTAATTTTTCGTTTGACAGGATCAAATAGTCGATAGGATTTTGACTCTTCAAAGTAGCCCATCATGATGCAAGCATGACTCTTTGCATCTAATTTCTTTCTACAATCATTAGAATTATGAGCCCAAGCAACACATCCAAACATATGAAGGTGGTCGACTAAAGGCTTCTTTTGACACCGTCGTTTGACTGGAGTCATGGAAGGAACAACTCAAGTTGAGATGTGATGGAGCGGATAGTTTGCACAATACATTGCTTCAACCCGGAAGACATCTAGCCATTTCAATTAACATTTGATTCTTACATTCTACAATGCCATTCTACTGAGGTGTGTGAGGAATTGACCGCTGCCAGTCAATACCAAATAGAACCAGGTATTCTTCAAAAGGTCGATTTATATACTTGCCATCCTTATTTGATCTCAAGCACTTGATGGGTCAACCACGTTGCTTTTCTACAAAGGCTATAAAATCTTTGAACTTTTCAAAGACAAGATTCTTATTCTTCAGAAAATAAACCCATGTGAAATAAGAGAGATCATCAATGAAAGTCAACATATACCATGTTGGGGAATAGGGTGAACATGTTACCAAACAAACAAACAATTATGCATATAATCGAAGAGGGAAGACAATTTCGAAGACAAAGGTGGTGTCTAAAGACACCATTACAACACTTAAGCAGAGTGCATTGTGATTAGAACATCACAATGCAGATTGCACATCTCGATCTACATGGTCTACATGTTGTTGTTAATGACCCATGGGGTCTGCTATTTATAGCCTCAAGATCTAACCACTTTCCTTATAATCGAGAAGATCTCGCCCACGTATAATCGTCGATTGTTAGAGTTGAATATGTCAAATCTGTGTTGTCTAGTCATCTCGATAAGGATGCTCGACCCGACCATCCATGCGTCCAACTCATAGTCAATTGTTGGGATGGTCAATCCACCTCCCTACTATCTTCGACTGCTGGTCGATTGTCCAACTGACATACTTGTCGACTACTTGACTGACTAATGTAGAGATGTAGTCGATCACCCACCCATTGTTTCCAGATGTAGGTCGACTTTGTGACTGATTGAATCCAAGAGAAGTGTGATGAAACATCAATGCTTGATGTTCCAACAACGTTGTCCACCCATAATACAACAAGACCCACTCCTTGCAATTTACCAACTCCAAGATAATGATATAATGAAAAATTGGAGTAGAGGTTCAAGATTACCCAAAATTGTTTAGGGACTTTTAGCTCCGAGCCAAGCAAAAATTCACCATGCCCACTACCAATAAAACATAGGGGAGAGACCATAAAAATCCCACACATATCTGCCATAACCTTTTACAATTATTCAATTAAGTTCTACTTAGGGGAGGATTGCATGTGAGAGTTAATGGGATGTCTCATCTCACCCCAGTTCACTTTAAGCGAGCACTGAATCATAAACTTTCACATGTGCCAATAAATTTGATTGGCAAGTGTATGAAGTGACATTTAAGAAATGGGCTCTAATGCAGCCACATTGTTGAGGGCTAAGGTCCCCTGTTTTTGTGAAGTGGTGAGGAACACATAGTGATATGCTTCTAAGTTCTTGTCTCTCAAAACATGGTAGAAGTTGAGTTTGGAGAATGAAGAATGGAATTGCCTTATCCTACGTAGCACAAAGGCAAGTCTACCATTTGAAGAATTAACACCGCATAAGTAAAGTAACTTTTAACCATGAACTAATACTTAATTTATTTTGATAAATAACATTTTCATTAAATGATATTGCATTCATTAATTGATATTGTATTTTTATTTATTAAATCAGAATAATAACATGATATTATCAAATTATATGTAAAATTAAATATAATCACTATGCCATTTATTGTATTAATTAAGTAATTAAATTAATTAATAATATTTTAAATAAGTATCAAAATAAACTTATTAATATTCTTTAATAATATATTAATAAATTATTTGTATAAAATTGATTAACTTGATAATAACATTTTTAAAAATAATATTCCTTTATAATATACCAATAAAGGACATAAAATTAATTAACTTTATAATAACATTTAAAAAAATAATATACCAATAAATTACATATACATGAAAGTCATGGACAAAACCTTAATAGACATGAAAGTCATGGACAAAACTTTAATAGCTAATCTTACACATGATAAGAAAGAGGACGTTACATGTACCATTCATTTTACCACTATCAAAGTTTAATGTTTAAGACACTATTATTTATGATATAAGTGCAGTTGTAAATTCTCAAAAGGTTTAATGAATAATTAATTAATTTGATTTTAAAAAATAATAATTAATTAAAAAAACTATTATTAAAGTTTTTTTGAATTTTTTTTCCTTATTATAGTATTTATGGTAGACTATCTTATTAGTCCCTATCGTAGGCATAGAGGGACTATAGTGATCAATAATTCGTTGACCTCATATTAGATTATCCTTTGACCACAAATATTTCCATATTTTCTATTCTTGGAACTAGGGAACTGAAAACATCAATTTTTATATAATAAAAAGTACCATATATGTCATGATTTGAATGGACAACGAATTGGAGGTCTTATTGCTGGCTTTGCTATTCCCAATGTTATATATGTTGGCATATCCAAAGTATTTCATCGTATATGGTCTTTTTGAATCATATATTTTCTTATGCATTGGCCGAAGGTAGATTAATGCTAGCATTAGTTCGAATGTTTGGCTTAGCATTTTCTGCTAGGTAGAATACATTTCTCTAGCATATTACTATGTGTGATTTTTGCTTTATTCTTGCGTGCTTTGAGAGAACAAGCCTGCCACACTGCATTTTTTCTTAAATGTTTGCATAGGGCTACGTCCTTCGATGGTTCTAACAATCTTAAGTGTTTACCTAACATGTCTGACAGTCTTAAATGTTTATTGTACGGATGCGTTGCAATACAGTTTCGTTCCATTTTTTTATGGTGTTGTTTGCAGTGAAATTGTGCTGAATTGTTCTCCACCGGCATCATTGGTTCAGTGGTTGATGCTTGTTCGCTGGTTCGTTCCATGATTCTTGTTCTTGTTTGATTCAACTTTGCAAAGTTGAGGTCCTGCAGTTACAGTTGGACCTCTTCGTGGTTGTTCACTAGTTTTTTGTTCTTCAACTTTGCAAGTTGTTGGACCTGTTGTTGTGGTTTGAAGTTTTTTGGGGTTGAGTTGTTGTCATCCCTCGTTGACGGGTAAGTTTCTGTGCCATCTTTTCTTTGCTATTTTTCAATGGTGGGAGTCCCTGCCTTGAAATTCTGTTGGAGATCATCTTTCTCTGTGCTCTTAAATTATGTTCCTGGAAACCATGCATTTTCATATGCCGGCTTCCATGTCCATATCTATTTCGAAAATTGCAATGCAGAGGGGTTTTCGAAAACTAGTTCGGAGCTATCACAAGAGGGAACCATCTGCTAGGGGTGTAGAGGCAAGGAATTCTTTTATTCTGTGGGTTGGAAAATTGCGTCCACCTGTTGTATTTGTGTTGTCCTTTCTATTTTGTAGAACTTTTTCTGGCTCTGAGAAGCTTGTAGGATGCACGCCATGAATAGGTTCAAATCGATCCTTCTGCTCAGTAAATTTATGGTGTTATTTATTTGTGTTTTTTCTTCTGTTTGGTTCACTTTCCAGTGTGGGTTTGTTTTCTTTTCATCTACTATGGGGAGTAGGGGGGATTGAAGTTGACAAGAAGAAGGTTGAAAGATACATACAGGGATTGGTATGCATTTCCGCGCTTGTAGTTTTCCTGTTTTACTTTCCTTTTTATTTTTTTTCCTCATTTTATTCTTTTTTTCCCCTTTTCTCAGTTTTCATGCAAACTGAAAGTATCTAAGAAACAACTTCAAAATCACAGTTCAAAAGATGAAAGAAGTAATAGATATTTAGTGGTATGAAATAGATACACACTCCATTATACATGACAACATTGACAAGGTTTTGCATAGAAATGGCCTTTTTAGATTGGATGCATTCTTGTATACTATAGGGGATTGCCTTTTCGATGCATTTAAGGTTCTATTGCATTTCCTTTATTCCTCAACCGACCTGCGCAATGGATTGATAGATTATTTCTTGGGCTGTTTAAAAAATGGCGACGCCGAGGCATTCGAGTCATATGAATATGATCTGGAATATAATTTTCTTCGACAGTTGCATGGAATACATGATGTCACTACGTATTTTTCGAAGATGCGGTTGTCTGGATCTCCAATTTTTCCTGCACATGAGAGGGGACTTTGGGGAGATACATTTTGTATACGGTGGCTATCTAAATGACTCAATATATCGATTGGAATATGGTCATTGAAAAGAAAAACAAGATATCTATTATTCAACAAAACTGCATTTGACAATCCATATTGCATCTTGTTCCATGATTGCAATGCTGTCAGTGGTCATTATGAACCACTACTGTACAAAAAATTGTCCATATGAAATCTTGAAGGAGCTCATATTTACCTATCCCTCATTTGCAAAGACCTTGAATCGCAGTGGAAACGGATTATGCATCACATAGACTGCCATGGTTTACAACTAGAAACAACTGTTGTGTCTAGCTGTGGAGATAGTTAGTTCAATGCAATTTGTTGTTTGGTAGCAATGGAGTTCGATGTGTAGTCGCTACGGATTTACACTGTACATTCCTTTTGCAATGCAATTATAGGAGGCAACCAACAGGCTTTTAGTTGCTTGCATCAATACCTTTGACCATATCTCCTAGAAAATATGCCGACAATTGAAAGTTGGCAAGAATACCTTGTAAACATGGCACTGCCATATGAAAAAGGAAATGTGGAGGGTTGCAGATTCTGTTTGCAACGACTGTCTATCATATTCAGAGTAAATATCCAGGTATGGTCAGCCTTGCCAGATGGAGCTGTCCATTCTTGGTCTATTGATTCAAATTTCGATCGAACAATTGACATCCTCTCGTTGAAAACAGATACAACACATATCCATTATCAACCTTTGCTTGGACATATCACTGGTTCAGGGTTCAATGTCCATGGCACCCAAACCACATTGAATTTGCATTACGCGTGGCATGCTTTTTAGTGAGAATGAAACTCCTCCCAGTTGCGATATGGACATATAGGGCTTAAACAAAAAAGTCATGCGTGAAATTGATCCCAGTTGTGATGAGGCCATACAGGGCTTAAACAAAAAACGTAAACTAAGTTATCACAGCTTGAAAAAATTTATGCGTGAAATTCATCCTAGTTGTGATGAGGCCATACATGCCTTAAACAAAAAATGTAGACTAAGTTATCACAACCTGAGTCAGAGTGAAATTCATCCCAGTTGCCATTAGGTCATCCTACCCTTCGATAAGAAACATAGAGTAAGTTACCACAACTTGAAAAAGGCCATGCGCGAGAGAAAAAAATACATTGCTACGCTTCCTTTTAGAGAGAAACTCACATATCACAATCTAAAGAAATTTGTTTGTGCACAACACAACAAAAACAGGTATAGTTGCATATCCCAATGGTCATGCAACTGTCACATTTTGTGGGCTAGAAGCAACATCATGTACTACTAGCAATGAAAACCAATAAACACTTTCTAGCCATACTTCCATGCGAAAGAAAGATGCAAGACATACCTACATGAAACAAATTAAAGACACTCCTTCCATTGCATGTGCAATTTGTGAACAATTGAATTTCTCAAAAAACAGTAAGTCTTTCACGCCAGATTTGGAAGTAGAATACCTGCGCTTGACAACGCACGATAAAACATTTTCCAGTGGCAAAATTTGTCTTCCATGCAAATGGTTGCTTGAAAATGGAAAACTGCCACAATTTGCAACCCCTGACCAAATAAGATGTAATACACCACTATCGGATGTAAGTGCACTTATGGAACTTGAAGAGAGACTTGTGTCTCTAGGAATTACATTTGCACAAATCAGGCCCTGGGGCTATAAACGACCCCAGATGGGCTTAATAGGATCAATTATTAATGTGCATGTTCAACTAGATGTTGTGCAAAAAGCCTTGCCACAATTCATTAGCAATACAATGACAATTGTTGTGGCTCTGAAAAGACGCTTGCGATACAAAAATGCGTATCAGACAGGCAAAGTGTGTGTGCATGCTGTTATGAAAGCATTAAAGGAATTATGTTCCAGGCCACTGTACAAAGCACAAAACATTTGTATAAATGAGAACTGGAATAGTGTTCTTGTAGAAGAGGATGACAACTCTGCAGAGACTCTAAAAAATGCTAGTGAATTTGATACAAGTGATGAATCGAAGAATGAAGCACCTGCTGAGACATTGGTGCATGGATTCACTGATTCATAGTGCATTCGTGACTTGCAAGACAAGATTGTCGAAATTGCACATGTTGAGGGGCAACATCCACTTAGAATATTCAAGGATAAATTCGTTGAGGAAATGAACTTCCCAACACTCTTCTATAGAGATCCACGTGCCACTGACATTACAGAACTATTCAATTATCATAAAATAGTCCGATGGGAGCTGCTACATTCAAGCAATGACTTCTCCTGTCACATAACAAATTTGTTTTTCAAAACAATGTGCATAATAATAGAGCAAGTTCTCTCCTGCATGTGGGTCCGAATAAGAAAAGACCAGTTACAATGAAGAAAGTTGTTGGCCAAGGATGTCAAGTACAAAGTAAACCTAGAAAAAATTTTGAAATCTGATATTGGATACATAGATTTCAAAAACATTTGCACCTCTCCTGACTATTTGTAACAAAACAAGAAAACTATTTTTGCAATGATCCGGCAATTGGGCCCGCCAACATTTTTCATCACATTTACAAGTGTAGAGCATTGTTGGGATCCATTGGTGGTTGTTGTATCTGACCTGCATAGGAACATGAAACGTAAAAAACAAACTGATACACTGGAAAATAATGACATTGACTACCTCATAAGAAAAGACCCAGTGACATGTACTCGGTACTATAGACATAGAATAAATGCTTTGAGACAATTGATATGCCATGATGAAATGTTTTTCGGAAAATTATCGGACTACTTTTTTGTAACTGAATTCCAGAATAGGGGAAATGAACATGACCACACACTATTGTGGATAGAGGGTGCACCAGTCTATGGAACTGACAACAATTCAGAGATCGAGCAATTTGTGGACAAATACATAACATGCAACACAGATCATTTGGATCCAGAACTTGCCAAAGTTCATAGACATCACCATACAAGAAGTTGTAGAAAAGAAGAAACTCGCATTGCAAATACAAATTTCCCATGCAGCCAATGAGAGCTACAAGAATCATAGAGCCACTTAGTTTAGAGGACAATGTTGTTGTTGAGAAATCTAAATCCTTGTTTGCATTTCTAGAACAAGGAGAATTTGACGAGCTGATGTGCTTTGATGACTTCTTGATAGAGCTAAATCTATCAGAAGATGAATACATCCAAGCCATACAATGTACGCTTAAACAACCAACAATTTTCCTTAAACAAAAACTTTCCCATATTTGGAACAACAGTTTCTCCAAGGACATGCCAATTATGTGGAAAGCAAATACAGATGCGCAGTACGTGCTCAATGCATATGCTGCAACATCGTACTATACCTCGTATATGACAAAGGTTGACAAATCTATGACAAGTGCATTCAGAAGAATACGCAAATAACATGAAAGAAGTCATATTGATGCCATACAAATGATACACATACTTGGAAATACATTGCTTAATCTTCAACAAATGTCTGCTCAGCAAGCAGTTCACATTGCACTTTCCCTGCCCCTCACTTGTAGTTCAAGAAAATGTGTCTTCATAAACACATCTCCACTTGAGAAACACACATTTGTGCTTAAACCACCAGTTTTGATAGAACAAGAGCTTGACAATTCAGAAGACGTGCTATGTCGCTCTATTGTTGATTATTACCTCCAGTGTCCATCTCCTATTAGGCATATCTGCTTAGCATAATTCGTATCACATTACAAAAAAAATGGTACAGCCATATGAAAAAGAAAAAAACCCTCTGTGATACGGTTTGTCAAATACAATAAACATTTTGACTATGAAAACTATTGTAGAGAAAAACTGTTGCTGTAAGTTCTGTTCAATGAAAACAAAGAGACATTAAAACATAACTTTTCTACATGGGAGGCTGCGTATGTTGCCTCTGAGACTATAGTGCACTTCAATGAAGCTAGATTTACCTACAATGTTAATCCAACATGGGGTGATCTAGAAATTGCAGTTAATGAGGTAGAAAACCCTGACAATCTTGATGACACATTCACAAACTGAAAAACAACCATAACTCCTTGCGAGTCCTATGACTTACAAGCGGATTTTCCTCATCCTCGAGTAGGTGCAAGTGAAAAATGTATCAATCTTGGTTTTCAAGTCACAAAACATCCTTTCCTAATTGAAAATAATTAATACCACAGAATAAGGCATTTGTTGAATTGAGAACAACAAACAATTCTAAAGGACATTGCGCTTAAAAAATGCTTGAACATGGACACTCATGTACACTTGTTCCTTACAGGCGGAGTAGGAACAGGAAAGACATTCACAATGAAAGCACTTTTCCAAATGCTTATACAAATCTATGATTCAAACAATTCCTCTGATCCTATGAAACCAAAGGGCCTAATAGTTGCATACACAGGAAAAGCTACATATAATGCAGGTGGAACAACAATCCACTCTACATTTTTAATGCCTTTTAGAAAGTCACACAGTTTTTTTCACTTAGCAAGGAAATGTTGGATACATTGTCTAAGCTTTATGACGAACTCCAACTTGTCTTTATAGATGAAGCATCTTTGATTGGAAGTCAGTTCTTGTATTCCATTGACAACCGACTAAGAAGCATAAAACATGTGCACACAAAATACTTTGGAAACATTGACATGATATTCTGTGGGGATCTTTACCAGGCATAACCCATCCAAGATTCTTTGATATTTGAACAACCTACCATTAACATGAAAACAGTGATGCATGACTTTTGGAGAGACAATATTAAATGCTTTGAATTGCATACTACAATGCGTCAGAAAGATGAAACATTCATTGCAATTCCGAATAGAATGCAAACAAACAACCAAACATACAATGACTTAACATATATCATTTCCAGGTGCTTGCGGCCTGCACCAACAGACCCAATGTTCCCTTACCTATTCTACACAAATAAGGATGTTTGAATGCATAACTCTCACATGTTATTGCTCATGCTTGGCGATGATACCATCATCATTTCAGTTGACCTGGAAGAAGACAACCATGGAAATGTGCCAGGTCATGAACATACAACCACTTTACCTTTGCAGCTTGTCCTAAAATTAGAAATGTTGGTTGAAATATATGCCTGTAACTATGATTCATAGGATGGCTTGGTCAATGGTGCAGATGGAATACTCAAAGGATATAAAAAAACAAAAAAACTTGATGTCCTTTGGATTAAGTTCCATGAACCACATATAGGCAAGCAATAAGCAAGCAAGCTGGCTTAACTATATAATTCAAACACTGCAAGCGTCTGGACACCTATTTTGTGAATATCAAAGCCAATATCGACATTAGCAAAGACATGTCGATTGAAGATTCAAAAACAGTTTCCGATTAAACTTGCATGTGCACGTATAGTCCACAGATCGCAAGGACTAACACTTGATAATGTTGCATTTCAGCTTGCTAAAATTTGGATACATGGACTTGTGTACACAACAATGCCCCGTGTCAGAAGCATAGAATCCTTGTATTTACTAAGTCCTCTTACAAAATATAACTTCAAAGTGAAACAAAAACTTGATATTGAAATGGAAAGACTCAAGACCACCGCAAAATGACAACTGCACTATGATTACCAATTCATACAAACAAATTCATCTGTGTCAATTCTCTCGCTTTACACATGTAGCTTAAATGCACACATGGATGATATACTCAATGACTATGATACAATGCAACCCGACATTCTGTGCTTGTAGGAAACATACATGGCATTATGCATGCAGAACAAACAATTCCCAAATCACAATTGCATATCAAGTTACATTACATATGGGGTGATGATATTGGTGAAAAAACATGTACCAATTTTGGACCATATACATTTCGAAGAAAATAATGTTGAGCTGGTGCTTGCAATTTTTTTTTCCATGAAACATAAGTTGCAATACTCAATCTGTATGCTGCTCCGCATGCAACATTCTCCAACATAGTAGATGTTATTTCCAATGCATTGAGCCATTTCCATTTGAACGGTCCCATTGTGCTTGTAGGAGACTTCAATATTGACATGCTACAAAATAATGGTAGAACAAAAGAATTGGAAAACTACATGTGCAAATACAATCTTTGCTTTCTTTTGATCAACACAAGCCATTTGCAAAACACACTTATTGACCATGTGTCTTCAAATGTGCCCATTCCTCAATACAATATGTTTATCTTAGACACATATTGGTCTGATCATGATATAATTCGTATTGCACTTGAATTATGAGATATACATCAAACATATTGCAAAGTCATATTTCTATGTTTCAAAGCATATATGTATAGCTTGTTGCAAAAAAGAAAAAGAAAAAAAGAAACAAATTATCCAGCTTCTTAGTTTTCCTTGATTTATACACATATTGGTCTGGTCACCATACAGTTGGTGTTGTGCTTGAATTATGAAATATACATTATGCAAATTTTTTTTAAAAAGGTACATTCTTCTAAAACTATATGTTACTCTATTCATCTTATTCTATTTTTTTAGTGTATGTACATAGTACTTCCCTTTTTCTTTACATGTTAACTTATGTTCATATCCATTTTGTTTTGTTCATAGAAACAAACAAGAAAACTATACACCGCAAAGAACTCCTAACCAGGAATGTAGAGGAATCCATGCAAAGGTGCGTTTTTTTTTCTGCCCGTGTTCCATATTCAATAGTTTTTCATTTACTCTGTTTGTATTTGTTGAATTGGTTTGCAACTCTGTTTTTTTTTGCCTCCTTCGACACTTCATATCTTCCTCTACAGTCACTTGTCTTCATGTGTGTAATACATATTCAATCGTGAGCTCCATAGTCTCGGAGTCCGTCTATCAATTTGTATATCACGGAACTCCGAATGTTGTTTGGAGGACACAGAACAATAGCAGTGCAATGTTGAGAGAGGCAACCCGCAAGTCCACTTGTCAATTTGTATATCGCACAACTCTAGGTGATATTTGAAGGACACAGAACATTAGAGGCCCAATTTAGAGCCCGCCCGCCCGCAAGTTCACGATCCAAAAAAGTGGCCAAGTATGGAATAAGGGATCTGTACATGCTCTATAACATGTCATGTCCATACTTTATAAAAGTACATATTTAGTATGTATTTCTCGTTACTCGGAGCCCGCCAACCCCGTAGTTCGTCTGTCAATTTGTATATCGCAGAACTGAATATAAGTACAATGTTGAGCTAGCCAACCTGCAAGTCCGCTTGTCAATTTGTATATCGCGCAACTCTGGGTGCTATTTGTAGGACACAAAACATTAGAGGCCCAATTTAGAGCTTGCCAGCTCGTAAGTCCGCGATCCAATAGAAGTGAAATGTTGGGACAACCAACCCGCAAGTCCATTTGTCAATTTGTATATCGCACAACTCTGGGTGCTATTTGCAAGACACGAAACATTAGGGGCCCAATTTAGAGCCCGCAAGTCCGCGATCCAAAAAATTGGCTAAGTATGGAATAAGGGATCTGTACATATTTAGTATGTATTTCTCGTTTCTTAGAGCCCGCCAGCTCTGGAGTTCATCTATCAATTTGTGTATCACGAAACTCAATAGAAGTACAATGTTGAGCCAGCCAGCCTGTAAGTCCAGTTGTCAATTTGTATATGGCGAAATTCTGGGTGCTATTTGTAAGACACGAAACAATAGAGGCCGGTTTTTGAGCCCGTTGGCCTGAGAACCCGCGATCCAAAAAGTGTACATGCTCTATAAAATCTCAACCAACCCGCAAGTTTACTTGTCAATTTGTATATCGGGGAACTCTGGGTGTTATTTGTAGGACACAGAATAATAGAGGCCTATTTTTTGAGCCCGGCAGCTCGAGAACCCACGATCCACAAAGTGGCCAAGTATGGAATGCGATATCCGTACATGCTCTATAAAATCTCATTTCCATACTTTATAAAGGCACATATTTAGTTTTCCTTGGTTTCTACACATACTAGTCTGGTCACCACACAATTGGTGTTGCACATGAATTATGAAATATGCACTACGAGTCCGCCCGAGTGCTTTTGTTTCCTTAGCCAATTTTATGCCCGCGGGTTCCCGGCTACGCTTTATCGAACTCTTGTTCCCCGTGTTCCGAGTGTACATCTTGCATCCAAAACTTGGGTAATCCATGTCTATGCTCGCAGGTTCCTAGACGACGGAGTGGCATATTTCATGTCCATCTATATCTCTACATCACGAGTCCAACCAAACGCCGTTCGTTTTCATAGTTCGCGAATTTTATGGCCGCGGATTCCTTTTTGGGTGCCATCCAACTCTCATGCCCCGTGTGCGCGGTATACATCTTGTGCCCGAAACTTTGGTTATCTACAATTGGACTCGGAATCGAAGCTTGCGACTCATTTGATAATTTTCTTTAATTAAATTGTACAGTATCAATATTTAATATTAATAATTTAGTTCTTGAAAATAATGTTTTTTAGATAATGTTAGACATATAAGATATATGTTATATGTTATAGATGTAGACAATTGCAATATTGAGCCCGCCAGTCCTGGAGGAAGCAGAACAATAGAAGTGCAATGTTGAGTGACCCAGCCCGAAGTTCACCTGTCAATTTGTATATCACGGAACTGTGGGTGCTATTTGTAGGACACATAACAATAGAGGTGGAATACCATATCCATACTTTATAAAAGTACATATTTAGTATGGATTACTCGTTCCTCGGAAAATTTCTAGGTCCGGAAGTGGTAGATACACGTGTTCAGATTTCCACTTACTTTTATATCGCCAGCCCGACTGTCTGCTTGCCCGTTTCATATTATACATATTACATGTAATATGTATTACATATTACATGTAATGTGTAATACATATTCAATCTTGAGCCTGCCAGTCGTGGAGTCTATCTGTCAATTTGTTTATCGCGGAACTCCGAGTGTTGTTTCGAGGACACAGACCAATAGAAGTGCAATGTTGAGCCAACCAACCCACAAATCCACTTCTCAATTTGTATGTCACACAACTTTGAGTGCTGTTTGCAACACACAGAACAATATAGGCCCAATTTTGAGCCCGCCAGCCCGAGAACTCGCGATCCAAAAAGTGGATATTTTTAGCTCGCCAACCCGATAACCCGCGATACATATTACATGTAATGTGTAATACATATTCAATCTTGAGCCCGCTAGTCCTGGAATTTGTCTGTCGATTTGTATATCGTGGAACTTCGAATGTTGTTTGGAGCACACGAGACAATAGAAGTGCAATGTTGACCCAACCATCCCACAAGTCCGCGATCCAAAAAAGTGGCTAAGTATGGAATAAGGGATTTTTACTTGCTCTATAAAATGTCATGCCATACTTTATACAAGTACATATTTAGTATGTATTGCTTGTTTCTCAGAGCCCGCTAGCACTATAGTCCATCTGTCAATTTATATATCGCAGAACTCAATAGAAGTAAAATGTTGAGACAACTAGCCCACAAGTCCGCTTGTCAATTTGTATATCACAGAATTTTGTGTGCTATTTGTAAGGCACGAAACAATACAGGCCCGTTTTTTAGCCCACCAGCCCCAAAACCCGTGATCCAAAAAGTGTACATGCTCTATAAAATCTCAGCCAACCCGCAAGTCTGCCTATCAATTTGTATATCACGGAACTCTGGGTACTATTTGTAGGACACAAAACAATAGAGGCCTATTTTTTAGCCCACCAGACCAAGAACCCACGATCCACAAAGTGGCCAAGTATGGAATGCGATATCCGTACATGCTCTATAAAATATCATGTCCATACTTTATAAAGGTACATATTTAGTTTTCCCTGCCTTGTACACATACTGGTCTGGTCACGACACAGTTGGTGTTGCACATGAATTATGAAATATGCACCACGAGTCCGACTGAGCGCTTTCGTTTACTTAGCCAATTTTATGCCTGCGGGTTCCCAGATATGCATTATCGAACTCTTATTCCACGTGTTCCGACTCTACATCTTGCATCCAAAACTTGGGTAATCCATGTCTATGCTCGCGGGTTCACAGACGACGGAGTGGCGAATTTCATGTCCATCTATATCTCTACATCACGAGTCCAACTGACCGCCATTCATTTTAATAGTTCGTGAATTTTATGGCCGCGGGTTCTTTTCTAGGCGCCATCCAACTCTCATGCCCCGTGTGCGCAGTATGCATCTTGCACCCGAAACTTCAGTGATCTACAATTGGACCCAGACTCTAAGCTTGCAACTCATTTGATAATTTAGTCCCTGTAAATAATGTTTTTAGATAATGTTAGTTGTATAGCATATATGTTATATGTTATACATGTAGACAATCCCAATCTTGAGCCTGCCAGTCCTGGAGTCTGCCTATCAATTTGTATATCGTGAAACTCTCGGTGCTATTTATAGGACATGGAACAATAGATTCCTAATTTTGAACCCGCCAGCCCAAGAACCTGCGATCGAAAAAGTGGCGATCCGTACATACTTTATAAAGGTGCATATTTAGTTTTCCTTACTTTGTGCACATACTGCTCTGGTCAGCACACAATTGGTGTTGCACATGAATTATGAAATATACACCACGAGTCCGACCGAGCGCTTTCGTTTCCGATCCGTCCATAGTTTATAAAGGTACATATTTAGTTTTCCTTGGTTTGTACATATGCTGGTCTGGTCACCACATAGTTGGTGTTGCATATGAATTATGAAATATACACCACGAGTCCGATTGAGTGCTTTTGTTTCCTTAGCCAATTTTATGGCCCCAGGTTCCCAACTATTCCTTATCGAACTCTCATTCCCCGTGTTCCAAGTGTACATCTTGCATCCAAAACTTGGGTAATCCATGTCTATGCTCGCGGGTTCCCAGACGACGGAGTGGCAGCTTTCATGTCCATCTATATCTCTACATCACAAGTCCAACCGACCGCCATTCGTTTTCATAGTTTGCGAATTTTATGGCCATGGGTTCCTTTGTCGACACCATCCAGCTCTCATGCCCCCTGTGCGCAGTATACATCTTGCACCCGAAACTTTGGTGATCTACAATTGGACACGGACTCTAAGCTTGCGACTCATTTGATAATTTTGTTTAATTAATTTTACAATATCAATATTTAATATTTATAATTTAGTAATTGAAAATAATGTTTTTAGATAATGTTAGATATATAACATATATGTTATATGTTATACATGTAGACAATCGCAATCTTGAGCCCGCAAATCCTGGAATCCGTCTGTCAATTTGTATATCGCAGAACTTTGGGTGTTATTTGTAGGACACAGAACAATAAAGGCTCAATTTTGAGCTCGCCAACCCGAGAACCCGCGATCCAAAAAGTGGCTAAGTATGGAAGTCTGTCTATCAATTTGTATATCGCGGAACTTCGAGTGTTGTTTGGAGGACACAGACCAATAGAAGTGCAATTCTCAACCAACCAATTAAATTGTACGATATCAACACCCTGGAGTCCGTCTGTCAATTTGTATATCGCGGAACTCCGAGTGATGTTTGGAGGACATGGAACAATAGAAGTGCAATGTTGAGCCCGCAGGTCCGCTTCTCAATTTGTATATCGCAGAAGTCTGGGTACTATTTGTAAGGCATGGAGCAATAGAGGCCCAATTTTTAGCCCGCCATCTCGAGAAGCCGCGATCCAAAGAGTGTACATGCTCTATAAAATCTTAGCCACCCTGCAAGTCCGCCTGTCAGTTTGTATATCGCAGAACTTTGGGTGTTGTTTGTATGACACAACCGTTCGTCCTCATCTCTATTGAGAATTGGAATGTCATTCGCGAGACCTCGAGTTGGCCCGTTCATGAAATCTTCAAACCTTTGTTCCGAAAATGAGCCCGACCAACATTTCCCTATTCCATACTTAGCCACTTTCCCGCAATATACAAACCGTTCGCTGAACTGCACCATCATGCCCTCTTCCATTTTACACGTTTTGCAGTAAAAACTCATGCAATTTCATCGTTGGACACTCACATGTCCTCATTATCTCCTGTAAACTTATTTTGAAGCCCGACCGACTGCTTTTCATACTTTTCCATTCCTTCCTTGCTTGCTCTTCCCCGTCTCCGTCACCTTTGCACCTGTCTATAATAAAAAATGATGATTATATATATATATATATATGTCTTGTTTCTAAATCTTTAATGCTAACAACTCATTAATGCGCATTAAACCAATATTTCCAGAGGCTTTTGTTATCCCTTCCAGTGTTAATTTCAAATACCATGGAATGTCATTCGCACGCCGTCGGCTTGGTTCGTTCACGAAATCTCCAATCCTTAAATGTTCTTCGCTGTAACCGCCACCTTCGCACTTCTAAGTATGCAATAATTAAGCATACAACACGCATAGAGATTGTCATTAATGAGCGAAGAGCTCGAGGAGATTTTCCATTCGCACACATTGAACCAACATTTTTCGGGGGGTTATATTATCCCCTCCATTTGTTCATTTCAACCAGCGTTTGGAGCAAACAAACGTTTTCATAAACTACTGGTTGCGGCTCCACAACAGTTCTCTAGATATACAGTGAACATCTTCGGGCCTGAGGAACAAAACCACCACAATAACAAAGCATCGCTCCAACGGCCCGCCACAGTAACAAAGCAACCCAAAGTTCTTCCAACGGATGAGGTTCATCCTAAAATTGATAGTTCTCACAAGCTTCTCGTGCAAAAGAAAGGAAAAAGAATTGTAGGGGAGCCGGAGGAGCCCAAAATTGAAAGTGAAAACATGGATCTTGATGCTGATCTGGATAGCATATTCTGTGACCTTGATCAGCTGGGAGAAGAGATTCACCATAGCTACCCAATGCACATAGTTGATACTAAATTTTTTGACATAAATGAATCCTTTGTATTCCAGAGTGTTGTTTTTTAAAGCGAATCTAAAAAATTAATTATTGAAAAGAGAGATGTAAAAAATAAGAGAAGAAAACATCATTCAGAACTTGACCTTACCAATATGTAACCGTCCCAAATCTTTGGACTTCATAGAGCAACTGAAGATGCTCTTCATGATTCCATTGGACTCATTGAGGCTGAGAATGCCAGACTAAAGGGCTAGATCAATGAATTAGAGGAAGCTTTGATTCCTATGCCATTTCTTGGCAGTCCTTGGGCAATAGCCATGCCTGTGACTCCCTGCACCCCTACAGTAATGCTAAAAGGCTCCTCCAACTTACTCGCATCGTGTAGAGGATATGTGGAGAAAAATATCTAGAAAAGAATGGAATTGATTACTAAGGCCTGGGAAACATCACAAAATATGGATTCCCTGGGAAGTAGAGCACATAACTTGCTCGAACTTCTGTAGACAGATTTAAAAATTAAAGAAACTTTCTATTTGGACACGGTCATCCCTTTTTCCTTTCATGTCAACAACATGGCAGACACAACAAGAAGACAACATGATCTCCCCTCCAAAAAATGGCTCATTCAATTAGAAGCATGCTGGAAAGAGAAGGTGAGGAACATGTATCTCATCGTCCAATCATGTGAGCATGCAATATCAAAGAAAGAAACATTATTCACAAACCTCACCAAAATAGACTTAGCCGGAAGGACCAACAGAGTTCCAAGACCCTAGCTTAATTGTCAACTCGTTGGCGTTAACCAATGAAGCTTTCGATAAACAAGTTGATAATTTTAAGGCATTGTCTTTAGATTTTTTTTACAGGATTCTTGTATATCATAAAGATCACGTGGACAATTGGCTAGTCCGCTATTCGGTATAGAATGGAGACATTCATCAGGATCTGTGTAATCTTTCTATTGATCTAAGCGAATTAGAAAATGAACTTTTCAGCATTAAAATCTAGAATGACATCAACGTCGCCCCCTTGAGAAGCTACATTGAAGAATTCGTCCAAACGAACTTGAAGCGGGTCGCCGACAAAATCCAATAGGAAAAGGCATCAACAAGCAAACAAAAAAAATACTTGTATGGACCATCGCTATAAGTCTTTTGTTCATCAATCCAGTTATTCAAGTGGGTCGGTGACTAAAGTCAACATGAAAAAGCATCAACAAGCAAATAACAAAAATACTTATATGTACCATTGTTGTAAGTCTATACTGATCCTCCTTTGTTTATCAATCCAGTTATTCCACCTTCTTTGAACAAAAATCTCTACCCAAAGACTGATATCTTCCCATTTCTACTTTTCAGGTATTACAGTCTACCGTCTCCAAATTCTTCTTTCCACAGTCTTATTTCTTGTACATATTTTCTCTTATGGTCCGCGGGAGCCCCAGTCCCAGTCTATATGACAAACGCATTTAAATTTCCAGGAATATGTAACAAACTATTGTTTTTTGATATATTCCAAATAAAACTGTTTTTTTATCCCCTTTTATATTTATGTGCTCCTAGATTATTTCAATTCTCTTTTTTCATGATGCATATCTTTTTCTGCTTGGTCATTTTTAAAATTAACTTTGAGATAAATCACTCATTTAAATTTGAGATATCATATTTGACACACACACACACACACACACACACACACACACACACACACACATTTAAATTTCCAAGAATAGGTCATTTTAAAAATTAAATTTGAGATAAATCACGCATTTAAATTTGAGATATCATATTTGACACACACACACACACACATATATTTTGAAATTTCTAGCAATATGTAATACGCTTATTATTTTTTGATATAAATGTCATAAAATTGTGTTTTAATACTTTTTTTCTACTCACACATATAAACAGTGTGGCATTTATTGCATGCTTACCACCTGTCCTTCATACTTCTTGCCACATCTGCGCTGCAATTTCCATATGCCCCTACTACTTTTTCCTCCTTCCTCTGCATTTATCCCCAAATCAACCCGGCAGGGACTTCGCTGCCATGGAGCACTTGTTATGGTATTAGGAAGGAAGGGCGAGATGTTTGAATATAACTCATAATGTAAAAAAAAATTCTTCTTGGTGTACTTATATTAAAATTGTTCAACTTTAATGGTGGGTTTAGAGTTTGTATTGATGTTGATATAAAAACACTATATTAAAATACCTCAACTTTAATATATTTATGGTTCTATATCTTATTATAGAAACACTATATTTATGGTAGTATATCTTATTAGTCCCTGCCCTAAAGGGCTGGTAGGGAATATATAAATCGATTTTCCACTTTTTATTTTGGTCCCTACATGGAAATCAAAGGTAAAGTTCATATTGTTTCGTTGATGTTTTATTTATAAGTTTCAAGAAGTTACTTATACATTTTATGTTTTAAACTAATTTTTTATGATTTAAATTAAGTTTGACGTCTTATTTAGTATATGGATTGGTTTCTTGATTTTAATTAGTCTGGGTGACAACCGACGAAGTTTTAACTCAAAGTTTTGGTTTTATTCTAAGTTTCAACTTTTAGGTCTTATTTGGCCTCATATCAAGGCTATTTTGACGTATGCCACCTCCCTTGACCCCTGTCATCATATCCCCGCTACATGTTCGATGCTAAGTGTGTTCGTTGTTAAGTGTTCTGTCGTTCTATGGATACGCTCCTGCTCTCCTATTCTATGATCTGGTTCTAAGATGTATTTCTCTCAACATAGATGGTCTCGGTAGCTTTTTCCAACAACCTTCCAGGCTACAAACATAACTGGTCTCTTTTGCCAACATCCTTCTAGACTACTTCTAATAGCCTTCCAAGCTACAAAACTAGCTCCAAATCCAAATGTCTAGAGAGCTTCAACGAGAGAGTCTTCCCTGCGCTACAGGCTCCCTAGAAGAGCAGAGATGATCGACAGGGAAGACTTGTAATGAAAGTTGGTTGAAGTGAAAGCCTCTCTGATGGAGTTCTGCGATGAGAGATTGTTGGTTGCGACGAACAAACGAAAAGAAAGGACTCCTCGCTCTGCACTGAATCAAAGACGACTAAAGAAGGCATGCGACCGACCCTTGACCCCACAGAAAGCAAAGATCTGCAGGAGGATAACAATGCAACAAAAAATTAGGTGAGTAATCTTGAATTTATTTCCATTTTTTTAGAATTAGACAGTGGTTCACTTACCATTCATCCATCGGTTTCTAGCATGAAGTTTAGAAGTACAGGTTTCTTCAGTCTCTGCTTATACGACTTGGCTAGTAAGTCATAACTGATCAATTTCATGGTGATAGACAATTGTTTGTTTGCAAGGTCTCTCACTGTTGTCTTTCTGCATGTCAAGGAGTCTCTGCTTGTACGACTTGGCAAGTAATTCATAGCTGATCAATTTCATGGCGATAGACAATGGTTTGTTTGCAAGGTCTCCCGTTGTTGTCTTTCTGCATGTCAAGGTTATGATGAACAAAACCATCACCGATCTTGTTTGATATTCCTCAACAATTCACGAGATACTTGTTAGTCCCCTCCCTAAAGGGCTGGTAGGGACTATATAAATCGATTTTCCACTTTTTTTGGTCCCTGTAGGGAAATCATAAGTAAAGTTCATATACGCTTAACCATTGTTTCGTTGATGTTTTATTGTTTATAAAGTCCTCAATTTTTTTTTATGAATTGAGTCTTATAAAGGCTCAATTCATGAGATACTTTAGACATTATATCATCTCTTTCTAATATAATATAAGAAGTTGTCGAAATACTTGTTGCAGAATAAAAAAAATTTAACGAAATATCAGTTAAAAAAATTACCCTTCCTTTTCCATGTGTGTACTTAGCTTGAAACATGCAGTGAACGATTGCATTGAATATTTTCAATCCAGTATATTGAAATGGATGAAGAATTAATTCCATGATGCTCGACCCAACCGTCCCCAAATCATAGTCAATTGTTGGGATGGTCAATCCACCTCCTGACTATCTTTGACTATTGGTCGATTGTTCGATCGACATACTTGTCGACTACTTGACCGACTAATGTAGAGATCTAGTCGATCACCCACCCACTGTTTCCAGATGTAGGTAGACTTCACGACTGATTGAATCCAGGAGAAGTGTGATGAACCATCAGTGCTTGATGTTCCAACAATGTTGTCCACCCAAAATACCACAAGACTCACTCTTTGGAATTTACCAACTCCAAGATAATGATATAATGAAAAATTGGAGTAGAGGTTCAAGATTACCCAAAATTGTTTAGGGGCTTTCAGCTCTGAGCCAAGCAAAAATCCACTATGCCCACTACCAATAGAACATAGGGGAGAGACCATAAAAATCCCACACATATTTTCCATAACCTTTTACAATGATTCAATTAAGTTCTACTTAGGGGAGGATTGCATGTGAGAGTTAATGGGATGTCTCATCTCACCACACTTCACTTTAAGCGAGCATTGAATCATAAACTTTCACATGTGCCAATAAATTTGATTGGCAAGTGTATGAAGTGACATTTAGGAAATGGGCTCTAATGCGACCACATTGTTGAGGGCTAAGGTCCCTTGTTTTTGTGAAGTGGTGAGGAACACATAGTGATATGCTTCTAAGTTCTTGTCTCTCAAAACATGGTAGAAGTTGAATTTGGAGAATGAATAATGGAGTTACATTATCCTATGTAGCACAAACGCAAGTCTAACATTTGAAGAATTATTTCTATGATTCATATGTCTTGTGATGATAAGAGACTCCCCAATCAATATCAAGCTTTGAATGTTGAGTAAATTAGTTATTTTCAAACCTTGGAATAGTTGATAGGATTATGCTAGGTTGTTGGAAAGGATGCCAAGGCATCATGAATATAAATATATCGATTTTCTTATGGGGTTAAAAATTAACACCCCATAAGTAAAGTAATTTTTAACCGTAAACTAATACTTAATTTATTTTGATAAGTAACATTTTCATTAAATGGTATTGCATTTTTATTTGTTAAATCGGAATAATAACATGATATTATCAAATTATATGTAAAATTAAATATAATCACTATGACATTTATTATATTAATTAAGTGATTAGATTAATTAATAATATTTTAAATAAGTTTCAAAATAAACTTATTAATATT
>JZKD02S0974364.1:0-15988 GCA_000966675.3 Picea glauca | reverse complement strand
TATTTGTAATTTTCTTACATCTAATGAATTTCCTTACATCTAATGAATGATTCTATGCGCCCTCGACAAGATTTAACAACTTCTCTCTCATTAACACATTCCTTGTTCTAAACTCCCATACTACGTAGTTCTTCCCAATAACCTTGACTTTAGGAAGTAGAATACTAGAAGAGGATGACATAGCTTCCCCTCAATTACAAATCTCCTTACACTGCGACAAATACTAACAAAACGTATTAACTTCATATTAGAAACTTATGTGTCCAAGATCAAGATGAACCAAGCTATAATATTGTTGACTTACTTTTGAAGGATCAGAATAGCTTTGATAGCATGTTGAGAAAACCACATTTCCAAAAAATATGGTAGTATACATGTATTTATGGGGAAATTACTAACACACTTAGTTCCACACTAATCATAACCATCATTATTGAAACCCACCTTTAATACCACCACAAACAAGGTCTAGTGACCATTTTGCAAAATAATGCACCTCTTTTATAAATTAGCATTGCAATAAATGTAGGCAAGTCACTTTATGGACAATTCCAAACTAATAGAACAAAATTGTATTGTGTATCAATTTAGAAGTCCGATGGCATTGGTTAAATAATGAGATGCATAAAACCTTAAACTTAAATATTTAAGACATTCACCATGAATAGATTATTGAACAAAGTATTATAGAAGAAAAACTAATTGTGTTAACTTAAAAATTGTAAACAATAAAACAAGTAAAATACAATATATGTCACAAACGACTCCTCAAGTCTATTGTACAACTCTTTGGCCTGCACAATACATTGAATTTCTAATGGTTCATAACAATATTTACAGTCTATGGCAAAAAAAAAATTGTGCCAATCCAACTGATAATAATCTCACAATCACACAATCTTGATAATCCTTATATTTGTATTATCTTTGAACAAGTGAGTTTATTCCATATTCATAGATTATTTGAGTGATAAAATCTAGCTAATTCTCTCATGTGCTCATAAAAATAAGGTAGGAACATAACTACTAGGTGATCAAATTTCAATGGGTCAAGGATTATGTTTTGGAAAGTCAAGCTTTGCTAAATGGGCATATCCAAGCCATCGATATGCACCATGTCACTTCCACTATACTAAGTCAGTTGTTTCATAAAATATGGTCCCATGCCAGAACACAACTATACCACACATCTTAAAGCACTTGAGTTGACTTGTGATAAAGAAATTGCTTGTGTGTGCATATCAATCTCTACCTACGCTATTCTGAATTAGACTTCTAATTACAACATGTCTTCTATGATTTTACATTACTATTATCAATACATAATCAATACATGGTAGTTCAAATTCCTCAAAATTTTGTTCTTAAACTTCAACCACATGGAGCTAATAATTAATAGAAGTTATTAGTTCCTTCCCTTCAGGTGGTAGGGACTAATAGTAATCGATTTTCCATCCTTCAATTAGTATTGTACGCAAACCAATAATTTTAACCAAACTTTTAAGAATTTCATATCATTGTCCAACTGTATCTTATATTTTATCCTAAGTTTTTAGTTTTAAGGCCTTATTTGGCCTCATATCGAGGCAAAACGCTTCAAACTTAGGAAAATAGAGGGTTGAAATTTGGTAAACATGATAAGGAAGAAGTAAAGTGAATGTTAGCATTAATTCCAAACATTAAATGTTTAACTTTCGGAAATGCATTATGCATAGTACATAACCCATTTCCATGGCTCTCTGGTGAGCTTCCAAATGTCCTACACTTGTCACAAACTAAAGACACTTGCCACAACTCTAAAATGTGAGTTGTCCACCTACAATAGTGATGGAGTAATTACAATAAATAACACAGGCCACCCGCATTATTTAGAACAACATCCCTTTCAGCAGTCTAAGTTGATACCAGTCATCCCTGTGATTGATACCAGTCGTCCATGTGATTGTTGCAAGTAACACTAGACCACCAACTAAAACCCAGAATCCTCGTTGTCGCCAGAGTTGTTCTGGTCATGCACCTTTTATCGCCAACCCCCGCCAGCTCAATGGGAGCCTCTGCAGGTAACACCACCACACCCATTGTTAGTTGTCAGTCCACTGGCCTCTGGCTTAACTGTTGCAGCAGGAGCGCCACTGCCACTGCCACCGCCACCTCCTTCACCGGAAGCGGCCATGACCACCCATGCTCGTCCATCGCCTCATCTATGCATGTGTGCCATTCCAGTGCCTGGACTATGCCACAATTTCCCATCCAAGGGTCTGAGAAGAATCGAACCACGGAAGCTACACAGGAATTCACCTTCTGGTATAAGAAATAAGAAATTTGTATTTGTATCAAATTCTTTCACTCAATCTACGATATAAAAAAAATTACACCTTACTTACCTCACTTTTGCTTTTTCGCTTCCTGCGGGCAAACAACATCAAAATTCCAAATCCACCTGAGCATATGTCAAACTGAGATATTCATTATTACTACAAAATGCATAGTCGAGATGCTAGATAACTAGCTTGGCAATGTAATCCTACCTCCCTTGATTTAGTCCCTAGGCCCCTCTCCCCCGAAGAAACCAACCCCCACAGTGATAAGGAGCCATCTACTACTTGCATGCATGTCTGTCTTGAAGAGAATTTATGTGTCAAGGCGAAAGAAAGTTGGCCTTTTAACTGGCAGCAAGAGGAGAATGTCAAACTGAGATATGCATTATTACTACAAAATGCATAGTCAAGATGCTAGATAACTAGCTTGGCAATGTCATCCTACCTCCCTTGCTTCATCCCCTGGGCCCCTCTCCCACAAAGAAACCGACCCCCATGGAAGTGAGGAGCCATCTAATACTTGCATGCATGCATGCCTGTCTTGAAGAGAATTTATGTGTCAAGGCAAAAGTAAGTTGGCCTTTTAACTGGCAGCAGGAGAAGAATGTCTAACTGAGATATTCATTATTACTACAAAATGCATAGTCGATATGCTAGATAACTAGCTTGGCAATGTCATACTATGTCCCTTGCTTCAGTCCCTGGGCCCCTCTCCCTCGAAGAAATCGACCCCCACGATGGTAAGGAGCCATCTACTACTTGCATGCATGCATGTCTCGAAGAGAATTTATGTGTCAAGGCGAAATAAAGTTGGCCTTTTAAGTGGCAACAGGAGGCGAAGCACACCCATATTTACCTTTATTTTACACCAGTAATCTGTACGAATACCTTTTGGATACATTTATAATTTCATAAAATTTAGTGGGTTTTCGATGTCCCAATCAACAAAAATATCTTTAGTAGTCCAAGAGACGAAAGTTGGTTTGCTTGGAGCTTCGACGTATTTTTGGAGAGAGATGGCCTTCTTAAGAACCAAAATTGTTTCCTCTTAGCACCCTCTGCCATCCAACATGAGAAAATTGTCTTCAGCATAGGTAATCCCACTTCAGGCCCTTCTGTCCCCATCTGAGCAAGGAGGTATTCCTGCCTCGAACCAGCATACTCATGTCCTCTATTTCGCAAACAAATATTTTCTTGTCGCGCGGAATCTTGCAATCCACACTATGCAAGTCAAATTTAAATTGAAGTTGCTTCTTTGTTAAAAATTGTGTGGATAAAGAGCATTTAAAGTCAAATTTAGTGAATATCAAAACAGAATGAATGAAAAAAACTCAAAGCTCGATAACGACTGATTCTGTTGTGGGAGGAATAGATTTAACTATCGGTTCTTCAAGGGACCAGACCCAGGACCAAAACTAGCCATACTGATGAAGCACCACAATAGTTAATATTCCCACTAATAATCATGGTCACAAATGCAATAAGTGAGGAGTTGCATAAATGATGGTAGAAGGAGGGCACTAGCTCTTACAATTCATTAACACTCTGCAATGGTAGTTATTTTGGATTTGTGCACATATCAACAACATAGTAATTTGTGTTGAACAAGTAAGTGACAAGCGGTGTAACATGCAATGACTTACTCAGTTTTTACCGAAAAAAATTGTGATGCACCCTTACATGTGTGATAATCTCATTTCAAGTTATGCACGTTTATTTATGTCTATTTATTAAAAAAATCGATATCGTAGCCTCGATATTGTGACATCATTAAAATGCACTTAAAATGGTGGTGATGGGATTATAATCGAAATTATAGTGCGTCTTCTTCAAAGTTCTTTGTCTAAGCATATCTATTTATGTCTATTTATATAGACATGTATATTAAAAAAATATTTTTGAATTTCCTTACAAGTTTTGTGTAAACAATCATTATTTTTATATTTTTATATTGTACACAGTTATGCGATTATAATCGAAATTACAGTGTCTTCTTCTAAGTTCTTTGTCCCTCCACGCCTATTTATGTCTATTTATGTATGTGAAAAAGGGCACTAAGAACCTAGCAAATCATAGTCAACTCATCATCACATGCATGAAATGTTTTGGCCACAGACTTACAAGCAGTTGTTCAGGAAGTTTCAACAGTTCTGCTTCTGATTCTGCTGGATCCCAATCAATGTTGTGTTACTTCTCTATTTCTTTCATAAGTTTCAACTTCACTTCCCCACTAGGTGTTCTTACAGATAACTTCTCGATAATCTGAAAAGTTCAGAACAATATCGAAATAAATTCTTTAATGAATAATAATAACTAATTTTCTTTGAGATGAAGTAAACTACAATTACATGGATACATGGTATTTTTGCAAATCATCATCTGGATTCTGAAGACCCAAATGAGACAATGGCAAGCCAAGCCCACTTAGTGATTTTCATTGGCATTGTGGCCTATACTAATTGTGCACATTTTGATCCACGGGAATTGGATTAGGCCAATGGCTTCGTATCATGTGAAAAATCATGTAAAAATAATATAAAAAAATCTATTAATTACTTTTTATGCTTTAGCTTTTTTAAACTTTAGCTGTGTAAAATTAAACATACCATTCAGGTTATTCAAACATAAATATTTTCAAAACTTGTAAATTAGTTTACTGTGGTTAAATCCGTGAAACAGTTTAGGCCCTACTAAGTTGGTAGCCTGCTTAGTAATCAAGTATTTTTTATTATTGAAAAAGAGTGCAAAATTCAATATCGCTAATAATTTGTAAATTAGTTTTTATAGTTATTAGGCAGTTTTTACCCAATTTTATCAAGTTGAAAAGACTACATTGTATAGAATTCAATGTTGTCCGTTTTTTCTAATAGAAATTGAAACTTTCTTGTAAGCATCAACTCACTTTTGGAATTGTTTGGGCAGTATGAGCAAGATATTGGAAAGACATCGAAAGTGTTCAAATTTTACATTTGCACAATTCATCAAGTATTATTGTTATCCAAAGAATGATTAAGAATTCATCAAGTATCTAAATCATTCACAATATTAAACTTGGACTTACCGTTCTGTTGACACCACAATTTGGGTGTAGTTCTGTTGCTGCAGCTACAAATTCTTTACCATAATTTGCTCCAAACAGCTTGCGAAAATCTAGAAGTTCTTGAATGTCGACACATCTTGAAGCTGCGAATATTAAACTGGAAAGAGCTTCCCGCAAATCAACGGGACACTGCCTATTTATGCATATGAGACAATACAAAACAAGATGAAGTCCAACAAACATTGCTAGTCAAAGGATCCACTAGCTTTCTACCTCTCCCTGGCAGGGACTTGTTGCTAGGAAACTCCCCTTGTTTTCTTTTCAAAACCTCAACAAATTTATTTTCTTCTCCCTCCTATATGACGTAGGATCAAATCTATACTTATTAAGAAACCCTAACATCTCCTTTAACATGAAGTGATATGAAACTAAGAAGATGTCTCAATGACTCTTATGATTTATTTGAAACTCAATATTTCGGGGGAAAAAAAATGTATTCAATGCATAGCCCATGTGATCAACTATATATTGTAGATAAGCCTATTAAAAAAAAAAACTAAAAAAAAACTTTGTCATTTTGGAAAAACACATGCGAACAACTATATATTGTAAGTAAGCCTATTAAAAAAATAATTGTTATTTTGGAAAAACACTTTTATTTGTTTTTTTATACCGACATCAATACAAACTTTTCTATACCAACGTCAATACAAATTGTGAACCCACCATTAAAGTTGAACAACTTTAATATAAGTACACTAAGAAGAAAAACTTTTTTACATTATGAGTTATATTCAAACATCTCACCCTTCATTTCTAATACCATAATAACATATACTATATTAATAAGATATACTACCATAAATATAGTGTTCCTATATTAACAAGGTGAGTTGTGGAGCAACAAGTCCCTACCAAAAAGGCAGGAAGCTAAGCACGTGAGTGTGAAGGGAGACGTCTAGAGACAGTCGAGCCACGGGAAATGCTTATGGGTAGGGATGGATGGTCGAGCCACAAGAAATGTTTATGGTGTGTAAGGAGGTGCTTATGGTGTCGAAGGATGACGCAGACGGTCTCACGCCACCCAGGGCACGTCCGCTCTCACAGGACCTTCTTCTTCCCGGCCCGAAGAACTCAAAGGTTCTTCTATTTCCCTATCGGGAAATCTGCACCCACAGTAATCTTCTCTGAGATCTCCCCTCTTCTACCAGGGGGATCAGCTAAACCTCGCTACCTCGCGAGTTCGTGACTCAAACCTCCAAACTTTCCTTTCAAATCTCGCGATACCCGTTCTGGCGATACGGGTATATCTCCTTCCACATGCAACCGTGGGCTAGGCTTAATGTTAGCGCCTTTCGCGACTTCGTGACCTCGCAACCTCGCGACCTCGCCGGTTGAACCGTCGAGTTTTCACCCTCTTAGTTCGCGAGTCCCCGAGATGCGCGGTCCCACCTTATACTCTGCCACGCGTCCGCACAAATCTTTGGCTCCTCGGCACTTCGCGACTCGGCGTCCACACGAGTCTCGGCTCCTCGGCACTTCGCGACTCGCGAATCCTTTGTGCCACCTGTGTTCCACTCGCGCTCCGCTATGGCCCACACTGCTCCAGCTGTCGGGATATCGCTATCTCGCAACCTCGCGATCCCCACGGCCAAATCCTCTGACCTTTTCTTGCGAGGTCCCGAAACACGATCCCTCGCGCAGATCCAATGGTCCTCCTGTGCTCCGGATCCGATGATTATCTTTCTCTCGCTACCTCGCGTCCTCGCAACTTTAAGTAGCCAATGTTCGGACTCTCAACCTGCGAACTCCGAAGTTCACGAGATCCCTCGATCTCTCGCCACCTGCCTTCCCCAGATGGACGGCTACGATTCTCTCACTCCTTCGTTGCCTCGCGTCCTCGCGCCTCACGACTTTGCACACCTAATACTTGGGCCTTTACCCTCCAAGCTCCCGAGTTCGCGAGATCTCCTGATCTCTTGCCACCTGTCCCCGCAGATAAATGGCTACAAATCTCTCACTGCTTCGCGTCCTCGCGCCTCGCGACTTTGAACACCCAATACTTGGGCTTTCACTCTGCGAACTCCCGAGTTCGCGAGATCACCGATCTCTGCCACCTGTCCCTTCAGATGGACGGCTCCTAATCTCTCGCAGCTTCGCGTCCTCATGCCTCGCGACTTTGAATGCCCAATTCTTGGACTTTCACCCTGCGAACTCCCGAGTTCGCGATATCACCGATCTCTGCCACCTGCCCCTTCAGATGGACGGCTACCGATCTCTCGCCGTAACTTCCTTGTTCCTCTGCAAGATCTAACGATCCTCGGAACCTCGCGAAATCTCTTCAGAATATTTCGACCATCCCTTCACCTCCTTGTATAATCCACGAGATGAAAAGGGTATCTCTCTCTCTCTCTCTTTACGAGATTCTTTCGCCACCCTGCGACGTTTCTTGCAACTTCAGTCGCACTTGTTTACACTGATCTTCAGTGACTCAGAGACCTATCCTTCCTGAGCTTTGCTAAACTATTCTGACCTCAACAAGGTTCTCTGCACACACTCCTTGCGGCAAGCCTGCGAACACTTCAACTGTTCGAGCTTCTTATGACTCTGCGTATGCCCGTAGCAACAGTCCTTCTATGCTTCACTCAGTGTCACGACTGAGACTCTCCTTCACTTGTGCACTCCTTGCACATTTTTCGCAACTCACTCCCACTTCTGAGTGCTTTGAGAACAAGAGTTTAACTCCCGAGCCTTCTGTCAACGCACTCCTTGCGGACGACTCCAACTGCACTCCTTGCAGGAATCCTTGCTCAAGAGAGAAACAATTGTAACTCACTTCTCTTCTTCTCAGATTTCAATCTTAACACATGAAATCGTACACATAGCATGATAGTAATGCATAACAGGAAGTGATATTCATAAGTAGAGAATTCAACACACATACATAGAGAATAACACAACAGCCATGAATCTGAATCAACTTCTTCTATTAATTCAAGATCTGTACATGGGTGTTCTTCTACAGTTCTCTGCTATTCTCCTATGCTCTGGATTCTTCTTACTCTCCCTGAAATGAACTTACAATAATACAAATGAGGGTGTCTATATTCGGTTTTCCCTCTTCCTTCTAGAACTATCTAATCTAAGAATTCAATTCTATCTACCTGCAACTACTACTATAAATGCCTCTGTTTATCTCAGATGAGAGCGTATGGCTCGAGGTCTGATTACATTTTTCCCAAGGCACCAAATTAAATGATCTCATTTATGTTTGCACATCAACTTCAAGAGAAAATTTAAAAATTCAAAAACTTGCGCTGGACGTCTTCCAGTTGGCTTCTGCTTCCACATTGGTTTTACTTGTCGTGAGGGATGCTCCTGCATCAAAGGAGGTAAGTATTGTGTAATTTGTTTTGCATAAGCCAGAAAATTAATGGTATTCTTATATACTTATATGAAATGCTTGTATAGATAAAAAAAAAAATATCTCAGCAGAGAGACAGATATGAACACAGAGCTATTTAGGATCAAAAAACTTTTACAATGTGTACAAGGTGACATGTTGGGAAGGAAAACTCCATTAGAGGCATTGTATGGGAAGCGAGAGATGGCTACACAGTTCCAGGTAAAGATCAATCACAACAAAGCGAGAGACGATTCCATGATTTTCGTGAGGTATTGATTGTTGCCAAAGGTTGTGTGATTGTTGTAGCTTAGCCGATAATAGCAAGCTTGATTTTTTCCAAAGCTTGTAGCTGTAATATCTTAGCCTTAGCTAGGAGCTGCAAGCTTAAACTTATACAAGTCATTCTTCACCAAACATAGATGATTCAAAAATCTTTTCTTCTTTAGTAGGTTATCTTAATTGAATTTTCCATCGTATGTTATCTTAATTGAATTTTCCATCGAAAGTAAGAACTTTTCTCAAGAACTTGACTCAGAATGATGTATCTTACTGAGATGCCTATTATTATCGAAGATATTTTCCTATGTCCACATATATCTTTTATTCAATGTTTATTAGGCAAGTCTGGAAAATTGACGTGAAAAATGCGATGACAAGGAAATAACTTTTGAAAGGTTAAGCTTAGTCTTTGAGTGTCACAAAAACCCTTCCCAGACCATCTTAACATAGTTACAAACTCGAACAAAGTCAGCCATGATTCTATCACGAAATTTTCATGAAGAACACATGTCTAACTCTATCACTAGTCTCAATTTAGTTCAAAAGAATGTTAAATTAGGTGTCATACATATACATATAAGTGTGACAGTAGACATGAATTCTGACAGTGACAGTTACTTATGGTGTTTTCTCCCAAGCGGCTCTTGTAAAACCTGGGTTGATACAATCAATATAAGATTCCTGGCAGTGTATAATAATAGTCAGTCTAGGCGTTGTTTTCCGAGGAATGAATTGTTTTTTGAGGAAGGAAGTGACAATGCCATTAAAGTAGAAAGAACAGATGTAGGTCTACAATGAAGGATAGATGATATCAATGTACAATGCAAAGTGTGCTCATGATATCCAACGCAGGTGGAGTTATGCCAATTTTCATGAGAAGGATGAACATAGTTCAATTCTCGGAAGAAAAAAAGAAATAGTATGGCCTTTCTGCTTGGCCAGTTATGGAAAGTGGCTCATCCTGAGGAGAGGACTCGATTGTGGTAGGCAGAAGATAGGAACCCCTTATCAGGAAGATATAATTTTGAGAAATTAATTATCACGCTCAATGGAATTCGTTCATTTGATGGGAAGGAGTGGATTGAATTAATGGCCGCATAAGAGAAAGCTCTACCTTTATCCCATATCAAGTTGAAGTAAGAAATAAATTATCCATTGCTTTATTTGCCAAGCTCGTTGATTTGATACAAAAATTCGGGAATGATGGAAAAAGGTTTTTACGAGTTATGTTCAAGGGTGAGCTTGAACCAGGGTAGTCCGTAGCAAGTTGAAGAAAGATATAGATGCTCCACTGCTTTCTTTGGCAGGTTCATTGATTCGATACAGAAATACGAGAATGATGGAAAAACAGTTTTACGAGTTCTATTCAAGGGTGCCCACATTAAAGAGTGTGTGGAATTTGTTGGTGTTTACAATCGGTATGTCTGAACCTTGCACTTATTCTTCATAATAAGAACATAATTTGACAAGATAAATGAAATTCTCCACAGACATAAACATATTTAATTTCTCAATCAAATGCAACAATGCAGCATTGACAATCTCGAACTTTCAAACCTTATAAACAATTTGATTCAATTCTTTTAATATTTTCATCCATTGCAATATACTAGATTGAAAATCTTCAATGCAATCGTTCATTGTATGTTTCAACCTAATTTTGCACATGGAAAAGGAAAGGCATTTTTTTTAAATGATATTTCGTTAATTTTTTTTTTATTCTGCAACAAGTATTTCGACAACTTCTTATATTATATTGGAAAGAGATGATATAATGTCTAAAGTATCTCGTGAATTGAGCCTTTATAAGACTCAATTCATTAAAAAAAAGATTAAGGACTTTATAAATAATAAAACATCAGCGAAACAATGGTTAAGCGTATATGAACTTTACCTTTGATTTCCATGCAAGGACCAAAAAAAGTGGAAAAACTATTTATGTAGTTCCTACCAGCCCTTCAGGGTAGGGACTAACAAGTATCTCATGAATTGTTGGGGAATATCAAACAAGATCGATGATGGTTTTGTTCATCATAACCTTGACATGTAGAAAGACAACAACGGGGGACCTTGCAAATAAACCATTGTCTATCACCGTGAAATTGATCAGCTATGAATTACTAGCCAAGTCGTACAAGAAGAGACTCCTTGACATGCAGAAAGACAACAACGGGAGACCTTACAAACAAACCATTTTCTATCGTCATGAAATTGATCAGCTATGACTTACTAGCCAAGCCGTATAAGAAGAGACTGAAGAAACCTATACTTCTAAACTTCATGATAGCAACCGATGGATGAACAGTAAGTGAGCCACTGTCTAATTATAAAAAAATCGAAATAAATTCAAGCTTACTCGCCTATTTTTTTGTTGCATTGTTGTCCTCTTGTAGATCTTCGCTTTCTATGGGGTCAAGGGGCGAATTCCTGCCTTCTTTAGTCTTCGTTGATTCAGTGCAGAGGGAGGAGTCATTTCTTTTAGTTTGTTCGCCGCAGCTAGAAATCTCTCATCGCAGACCTCCATCGGAGAGGATTTCACTTCAGCCAACTTTCATTGCAATTCTTCCCCGTTGATCATCTCTGCTATTCCAGGGATCCTGTAGCATAGGGAAGACTCTCCCATTGAGGCTCTCCAGACATTTGGATTTGGAACTAGTTTTGTAGCTTGGAAGGCTATTGGAAGTAGTCTGGAAGGATGTTGCCAAAATAGACCAGTTTTGTCTGTAGCCTGGAAGGTTGTTGGAAAAAGCTACTAATACCATCTCTGTTGAGAAAAACACATCTTAGAACCAGATTCATAGAAGAGGAGAGCAGGAGCATATCCATGGAACGACATAATACTTAACAACGAACACAGAACACACTTAGCATCGAACATGTAGCAGGGATATGATGACAGGGGTCAAGGGAGGTGAAAGACGTCAAAATAACCTCGATATGAGGCCAAATAAGTCCTCAAAGTTGAAACTTAGAATAAAACCATAACTTTGGGTTAAAAATTCTTCAGTTGTCGCCCGGACTAATTAAAATCAAGAAACCAATCCATATACTAAATAAGACGTCAAACTTAGGTTAAATCATAAAAACTTAGTTAAAAACATAAAATGTATAAGTGCCTTCTTGAAACTTATAAATAAAACATCAACGAAACAATATGAACTTTACCTTTGATTTCCATGAAGGGACCAAAAAAAGTGGAAAATTGATTTATATAGTTCCTACCAGCCCTAAAGGACTCAGTTGTGGTAGGCGGAAGAGAGGAACCCCTTATTATGAATATGTAATTTTGAGAAATTAATTATCTCGGTCAATGGAATTCGTTCATTTGATGGGAAGAAGTGGATTGAGTTAATGGTCACGTAAGAGAAAGCTCTACCTTTATCCTGTAGCAAGTTGAAGCAAGAAATAAATGCCCCATTGCTTTCTTTGCCAGGTTCGTTGATTCGATATAGAAATTCGGGAATGATGGAAAAATGGTTTTACGAGTTATGCTCAAGGGCAAGCTCGAAGCAGGGTAGCCCAAAGCAAGTTTAAGTAGGAAATAGATGTTCCACTGCTTTCTTTGCCAGGTTCGTTGATTCGATACAAAAATTCGGGAATGATGGAAAAACGGTTTTACGAGTTCTATTCAAGGGTGCCCACATTAAAGAGTGCGTGCAATTTGTTGGCGTTTACAATTGGTATGTCTAAACCTTGCACTTATTATTCATAATAACAACATAATTTGACAAGATAAATGAAATTCTCCACATATATAAACATATTTAATTTCTCAATCAAATGCAACAATGTCGCATTGATAATCTCGAACGTTCTAACCTTGTAAACAATTTGCTTCAATTCTTTTAATATTTTCATCCATTTCAATATACTGGATTGAAAATATTCAATGCAATCGTTCACTGCATGTTTCAAGCTAAGTATGCACATGGAAAAGGAAGGGTAATATTTTTAACTGATATTTCGTTAATTTTTTTTTATTCTGCAACATGTATTTCGACAACTTCTTATATTATATTGGAAAGAGATGATATAATGTCTAAAGTATCTCGTGAATTAAGCCTTTATAAGACTCAATTCATAAAAAAAAAAAAAATCAGGACTTTATAAACAATAAAACATCAACGAAACAATGGTTAAGCGTATATGAACTTTACCTATGATTTCCCTCCAGGGACCAAAAAAAGTGGAAAATCGATTTATATAGTCCCTACCATCCCTTTAGGGCAGGGACTATCAAGTATCTCGTGAATTGTTGAGGAATATCAAACAATATCAGTGATGGTTTTGTTCATCATAACCTTGACATGCAGAAAGACAACAGCGGGAGACCTTGCAAACAAACCATTGTCTATCACTGTGAAATTGGTCAGTTATGAATTACTAGCCAAGTCGTACAAGCGGAGACTCCTTGACATGCAGAAAGACAACAACAGGAGACCTTGCAAACAAACCATTGTCTATCGCCGTGAAATTGATCAGCTATGACTTACTAGCCAAGCCGTATAAGCGGAGACTGAAGAAACATGTACTTCTAAACTTCATGCTAGCAACCGATGGATGAACAGTAAGTGAGCCACTGTCTAACTCTAAAAAATTGGAAATAAATTCAAGCTTACTCACCTATTTTTTTGTTGCATTGTTTCCCTCCTGCAGATCTTTGCTTTCTGCGGGGTCAAGGGGTGGTTGCATGCCTTCTTTAGTCTTTGTCGATTCAGTGCAGAGTGAGGAGACCTTTATTTTCGCTTGTTTTTCGTAACCAACAATCTCTCGTAGCAGAACTCCATCAGAGAGGCTTTCACTTCAACCAAATTTCATTACAAGTCTTCCCCGTCGATCATCTCTTCTCTTCCAGGGAGCGTGTAGTGCAGGGAAGACTCTCCCGTTGAAGCTCTCCAGACATTTGGATTGGAGCTAGTTTTGTGGCTTGGAAGGCTATTGGAAGTAGTCTGGAAAGATGTTGGCAAAAGAGACCAATTCTGTATGTAGCCTGGAAGGTTGTTGGCAAAAGCTATCGAGACCATCTCTATTGAGAGAAATACATCTTAGAACCAGATCATAGAAGATGAGAGCAGGAGCGTATCCATGAAACGACAAAACACTTAACAACAAACACATAACACACTTAGCATCGAACATGTAGCAGGGCTATGATGATAGGGATCAAGGAAGGTGACATACATCAAAATAACCTCAATATAGGGCCAAATAAGACCTCGAAGTTGAAACTTAGAATAAAACCAAAACTTTAAGTTAAAACTTCTTTGATTATCACCCAAACTAATTAAAATAAAAAAACCAATCCATATATTAAATACTAAATAAGACGTCAAACTTAAGTTAAATGATAAAAACTTAGTTTAAAACATAAAATGTATAAATGCCTTCTTAAAACTTATAAATAAAACATCAACAAAACAATATGAACTTTACCTTTGATTTCCATGGAAGGACCAAAATAAAAAGTGGAAAATCAATTTATATAGTCCCCACCAACCCTTTAGGGCAAGGACTAATAAGATATACTACCATAAATATAATGTTTCTATAATAAGATATAGAACCATAAATATATTAAAGTTGAGGTATTTTAATATAGTGTTTTTATATCAACATCAATACAAACTTTGAAGCCACCATTAAAGTTGAACAATTTTGATATAAGTACACTAAGAAGAAAAAAACTTTTACATTATGAGTTATATTCAAACATCTCGCCCTTCCTTTCTAATACCATAATAAGATATACTACTTTTAATACAAGTACACTAAGAAGAATTTTTTTTTTACATTATGAGTTATATTCAAACATCTCGCCCTTCCTTTCTAATACCATAATAAGATATACTACCATAAATACTATAATAAGGAAAATTATTTCAAAGAAACTTTAATAATAGTTTTTTTAATTAATTATTATTTTTTAAATCAAATTAATTAATTATTCATTAAACCTTTTGAGAATTTATAACTGCACTTATATCAAAAATAATAGTGTCTTAAACATTAAACTTTGATAGTGGTAAAATGAATAGTACATGTAATGTCCTCTTTCTTATCATGTGTAAGATTAGCTATTAACGTTTTGTCGAGGACTTTCATGTCTATTAAGGTTTTGTCCATGACTTTCATGTATATGTAATTTATTAGTATATTATTATTTTTAAATGTTATTATAAAGTTAATTAATTTTATGTAATTTATTGGTATATTATTTTTAAAAATGTTATTATCAAGTTAATTAATTTTATACAAATAATTTATTAATATATTATTAAAGATTATTAATAAGTTTATTTTGATACTTATTTAAAATATTATTAATTAATCTAATCACTTAATTAATATAATAAATGCCATAGTGATTATATTTAATTTTACATATAATTTGATAATATCATGTTATTATTCTGATTTAACAAATAAAAATGCAATACCATTTAATGAAAATGTTATTTATCAAAATAAATTAAGTATTAGTTTACGGTTAAAAATTACTTTACTTATGGGGGTGTTAATTTTTAACCCCATAAGAAAATCGATATATTTATATTCATGATGCTTTGGCATCCTTTCCAACAACCTAGCATAATACTATCAACTATTTCAAGGTTTGAAAATAACTAATTTACTTAACATTCAAAGCTTGATATTGATTGGGGAGTCTCTTATCATCACAAGACATATGAATCATAGAAATAATTCTTCAAATGTTAGACTTGCATTTGTGCTACATAGGATAATGCAACTCCATTATTCATTCTCCAAACTCAACTTCTAGCATGTTTTGAGAGACAAGAACTTAGAAGCATATCACTATGTGTTCCTCGCCACTTCACAAAAACAAGGGACCTTAGCCCTCAACAATGTGGTCGCATTAGAGCCCATTTCCTAAATGTCACTTCATACACTTGCCAATCAAATTTATTGGCACATGTGAAAGTT
>JZKD02S0974353.1:0-13658 GCA_000966675.3 Picea glauca | reverse complement strand
CATCTGCTTTGCCTAGCATTTAGAGTTGGTTGATCAAATAAATATTTCAGACCATTATGGTCTGTCCTCAGCTCAAACCTTTTCCCCATGAGGTAGTGTCTCCATTTCCTCAAGGAATGCACTATGGTTTCTAACTCCAAATCATGAGTAGAATAGTGTCTTTTATGCTCCTTCACATTCCTTGATTCATAACATATAACAAACCCATTTTGAATGAGGAATCCACCAAGTCCATCTTTACATGCATCTATGCATACAATGAAGTCTTCATTTGGGTTTGCAATCCTTAGTATTGAAGCACTTGTTAATAATTTTTCAAGTGTTGGAAACTCTTTTCACAATCCAATGTCCACTGAAACTTCACACCCTTCTTTTGCAAGGAAGTGATTGGGTGTGCAATCTTTGAGAATCCTTTAATAAATCTCCTATAGTAGCCTACAAGACCCATGAATGATCTGACCTCTATCACATTCTTTAGTGTTGACCATTCTCTAATGGCTTCTATCTTCTCAGGATCCACTGCTATCCCATCCTCTAAAATGATATGCCCCGAATAATGAATTTTCTTCTGATAAAATGAGCACTTGCTCAATTTGGCATACAACTAATGATCCCTTAATACTTGCAACACCATACTCAAGTGATTCTCATGATCTTATTCTGACTTGGAATATTTAAGAATGTCATCCAAAAAGACAATAAAAAACTTGTCTAAATATTCTTGAAAAACACCATTCATTAAGCACATGAAAACAGTTGGTGCATTTGACAACCTGAATGGCACCACTGTGAACTCATAATGACCATACATTGTCATGCAGGCGGTCTTGCTGATATCTTCCTCTTTAATCCTTACCTTATGGTATCCTAACCTAAGATCTATCTTTGAAAATATCTTTGCATCCTTCAATTTATCAAAGAGATCATCAATCCTTGGCAGAGGATACTTGTTCTTTACAGTCACTTTATTCAACTATCTGAAATCAATGCATGATCTTAAAGTCCCATATTTCTTCTTCACAAACAAGACTGGGGCACCCCAAGGTGACACACTTGGGCATATATACCCCTTTTTCAGAAGTTCTTCAAGCTGCATTTGCAACTCCTTCGGCTCTGGTGTACTCATTTTGTAAGGAGTCTTTGACATTGGAGTTGCTCCAAGCATTAAATTTATAGAGAAATCAATATCTCTCTTTGGGAGTAGTACTGGTACCTCCTTGAACACATATTCAAAATATTTTAGGACTGCATGATCTTCCAAATTTGGCACCTTATCTTTAGGTGTCTCTTCCATATGAGCTGCAAATATTTGACACCCTTTTCTGTAACATTTCTTCAGCTGCAATGCTGAAATTTCTCTGATGGTTACTGCCTTGGGAATTCCTTGCACTCTCCTTAGGTTCCCTTCCTCATCCAAGCAATTAAATTCCTCGTTATGACAGTCTAGGATAGGATGATGTTGATCCAACCAATCCATCCCAATTAGACAGTCATAGGAACCTAAAGGAAAGATGTTCAAATCTTCTCTAGTGTTCAGTCCATTCATGTCCATAAGACATGACTTAACCATCTCATTAACTTTTATTTTGGCTCCGGTAGCCAGCTACACCAACCAAGATTTTCCATGCTTGCTTCTTGGAAAATGAAAACTTTCCACCATATTAAGATCGTTATAACTATGAATAGCTCCTGAATCAATTAAAATAGCAATGGTTTGATTGTTGATCATACCTTCCACTTCAATCATATGTGAGTGATACTTTTCTTGCTTGTTGTCCAGGGCTGCATAGATCCTTGGTACATTTCTTCCTATGTCCTCCATTGTTTCAGGTTGTTGTACATTGTGAACAATCCTCACTTTTTCACCTCTGTGAGGACAATATCTGAACATGTGATCTCCTTTACAACCCCAACATTGAATAGATGTTTGCCTTGACCTTTGACCCCCTTGTCTCAATTGTTTTGGGTTCTCTAGAAGTTGGTTGTCCATGAGGGTTATTTATGAAGAATGGTGGCTTAGATCCCTTCTTCCTCTGATCTACCTTGAATTTATTTTTGTCTTCCCAAGATTTTTGGAAAGTTGGCCTTGCTTTTTCTTGATCATATAGGAATTTAGCTCGCCTTATGGTCGCCTCCAATGTCTTGGGATCATCATATTGTATTTTATCACTGATCAATGATGGTAATCCACTCAAATACATCTGAATCTTAATTGTCTCATCCTTGATGAAAGAGACATACTTCAACAGTTCTAAAAACCTTCTTTAATATTAATCTATGGTCATACTCCCAAGCTTGAGTTCAAAGAAATCTTTCATTTTCTTGTCATAGTATCTCTTAGTCAAGTATTTCTTCTTAAAATACTTCTTGAATTCTCTCCAAGTAACACTTTTCTCTTTAATGTATTTCACCTCTACAAGATGATCCCACCACATGGATTCCTTTCCCTTGAGTTGATAGATGTAAATTCTACCTTTTGTATGAGAAGAATAATTATCCAATTGAAAATACTTTCTCATGCCCAACAACCATGTTTCTGCATCTTCATCCTTCTTGTTCTCACCATCAAATGTAGGAGGTTTGATTTTTTTCATTTCTCCTCGTAGCTCATCCAACCCAGAACTCTTATGTTTCCTGAAAGGGGGTGGAATTGAGTTGTTGTGTGCTCTCTTATTGGAATTCCTCGGGGAGTGATAGTGATGTCTGCTAACACTTTTGGTTCTTCTTTTCTCATCAGGAGACCTATGACTTCCTGATTTGCTTGAGCCACTCTCCTTATCCAATTTCTTTTCTATTATGTTCAAGCTCTACATTAACTTCATGTTGAAGTCATCTTGCTGCTCCTTAGCTCTCATAAGTCTTTCATTATTATCTTTATGTCTTTGGACATCCTTTTGTAAATTTTTAATGGTCTCTACCATATTCATGTTTTCATCCCTTCTTTCTCCATGTCCATCGGAGTTTGTTCCTTCAATGCCCAAATGGACATCCATCCCTTTGATCTCATATTCTTGGTTGTAAGTCCCCTTAACATCTTCCATTCCTCTAGAATCTGTGTTGATCCTGATCTAACCTAGTTTTTGTTAACTATGCAAAATGTGCAGCCAACAAAACTTTGTCAGGCTAACTGACTAAACAATTTCATGAATATATGAACCATTATGGTTCAATAATATATCATAACTCTTTCTTCTGATTTACTAAAAAATTGAATGCCCAGATCAATTTTTTCGGTGAATAATTATATTCTACTATCCAACATCTTTCCAACGCCTATTTTCATGCTCAATTTGAAGTCTTGAGAAGAAAGTTATGGTTATTTGAAAATTTTCCATTAATTTTTCTGTTCACACTTCAACTTGGAGCAACTCTGCGTTGTAATTATGCATTTTTGCACCTATTCCATTGGATTTTTCATAGGATATCAATTGTGTTTCTTCATATTCATATTATGGACAATCTTTCCAAGTTTCACCTTTTTCTAGGTTCTGGGCTGCTAGTTACAACCTGCTGAAGTTCTAGGCCAATTCGTGTTTTTGGTATGGAATGTTATAGGTACCTTCTTTTCCATATTAAACATTTTTAACATGCCCATAAATTTAATTCAGCTCTGGGACTGTCTTCTATGGTTCAATATATTTCCATTGATTGCTCATGCGTCTCAATCTGATTCCGAAGCATAAAATTATGGCTCTTTGAAGTTAGTTGGGTCTTAAAATTTACCCTCCATTGTTTGTGTTGTAACTTCTAAAAGTTTCATTTGACGAACGGTTTACACCATTAGAAAGATATATTTGAGCTATTTTATTTGATTTGTTATGTTCTCGTGCTTTTCAAGTATCTAAAAACGTTATTAAGGGCCTCAAAAATAGGCTGCAAAAAGATGACGTTCAAATAGTCTAAAACGTCGCGGAAATTCACTGGTTTTCCGTTGTTTTTCACCCTCCAAACAACTTTGTGCGCACAAATTTCAACCTATACACCCATATTTAGCATGCACAGTAAAAACACAAGGTAAATCGTGCTCCCCATACCTATAACCACTGTGTATCACTTCTTCGTCCAACAACTCATGCGCACTACTTTTGTGCCGTGTGCCAATGTCCACCACGCAAAAATTTGATTCTTGCACTATTACCTGTTGTGTGCAATTTTTGTATCACACGCTGATATTCTGTGTGCATTTCACTCTACGCATTGCACCATGCCAAAGTTTAGTATGCCCCCACCGCGCACCAATACTCTTCACACACCATTAACTAAATTGTTGCACGACAATATATACCCACATTGCACGCGCATCAACCAAACTCCTATGCGCTCTACCAATAGCGTGCACACCATGCATGCCATTATTATGCGTGTGCACACTGCGCGCACCCTATTATGCGTATGCACACTACGCAATTCTAAATTTAGCGTGGACACCCGCACACCAACATTTTTCCATGTGACACCAAAATTTAGCGCGCGCACACCTGCACACCAATATTTTTCCGCGCGGCACCAAAATTTAGCGCGCACACCCGCACACCAACATTTTTCCGTGTGGCGCCAAAATTTAGCATGCGAAAAAAAATGCCAATATTTTTCCGTGTGGTGCCCAATCTTTACATATCATAATCTTTTTACTACGCATCATGCATTTTTAGTGCACCCCCTTGTGCACATTCATTTTTATGCGCATCAATTCCTCGTGAATTTCGCTGCAGAAATTGGGGCTTTTTCCTAACGTTTTTCCCCCAATTTACCATAAACATTATACAACTATGAAATTTGTTTAATTTCACCCTGATAACATCAATTCAACCTCTGTAACAACAAATCATTTTGGGTTGACATTTCTGGAACAATTTTTTCTCAAACTCAATTCACAAATTGATAATTTTAATTATAAAACTCGCTCCAACTATCACGGCTTCACTCTGACTTAAAATTCGACCAATTCCAGGTATGCATTTGCTAGAATACATATTAAATAAATAATATTTCACCACTTGGCCAAATTTCTCAATTTTCCATGAATTTAACAACATAAATTGAAGCTTTTTCCCAATTCCACACAGTTGCTATTACTTTTTATGATGGGCGCTCTATAACTCGAAATTTGGCCACTTCAAAATAAATCCTCTGTGAAATTTCTCTTCAACTCAACTTGCTCGGCCCATCCAGGATCAATGTTGAAAACTAAATCTCCGATACCATATTGTAACATCCCCGGCCACCCATGTCGGGCCATGCTACTCCAAAAAACTCTTTCATTCTCTGATACCATGCTGTAACATACCCAACATCCAACTGAACTATGCCACATACATTTTTTGAACTGCATGCAATTAAAATATATACACACGGAACTCTTGTGAAACTTTATATATAAAACATAAACAGACAAATACATTTTGTAAATGCACAGATTCATATTGAAATAACAATAAACGTATACATACAACATATACAAGAAATACCCATAAATATATAGATAGTTATAACCACACATAGGATAAACCCATAAAAATAAAGACATAGATAATAATGCAGCATGTAAATTTATCACACAATTGACACTTATCTTGGTAAGAATATCACCAACTACGTGCAAACCTTCTACAAACCTCTCATCCTTATACCACACTACTCATCACTCTCAACAACGGGTCACCCCCGAGATGGGACTAAACTACGCCCGGGTAAAGGGATTCCTAACCAGAATAATGTATCACAGACAACAAGAAAGACTCCTTCACAGGTTCCAACTCAAGCTAACAACCTACAATCCCTCATTCCCCACATACCTGTCCCACCCCAAGAAGTGTGCCCCTTCTCTACTTAATAGTCCTTCGGCTGCCCCACTTCCTTTCTAGGCTTCAACAATAGGCCTGAAAGGAAGTCTCAGAGCCCTGTAGATGTAGTTTAACACCTTCAGGAAATCAATTCCCAACAATTCTCTCACCCAAAGAGATTTCTTACGAGCCTGTCAACCCACCTCTTCAATATCCCATGGGATTGACAACTCACTTCTTCAGTCCATCTCCCAAGATAACCAGCTACACAAACATGTATGGGTATGGATACAGGTTCAAGTAAAATGACATGAAGGTACAGAGGATATCTCAATGAGTGTCTGAATGATGATGGAGTGATTGATTGGATGATGGAAGGAATCATGGAAAATGAACTAAGTCCAAATAATATGTATGCATGCCCCCAACTTGACACTTGTCATGTTGGGAGCTACTTTGGCCCACTTGTCCCTATCTTTATAACTTAGGATAAAATAATTATCCATACTTTATGATTTAAGAAATATTAATATAATATTCCTTTTTGGCTTAAGCTCCCTAGCTTATCCCCTTTTCCTTAACTTTTAGCCCCCCCTTTCCCTAACTTGTGGAGTTTAGTCCCCCATACTCTTTTATCATGGTCGGTCTATGCACAATGATGTATTTTATATTAATGATTAGACATATACAAAAATAGGCTAATTGTCCTTTAACATCTAGGCTCTCCAGCCTAATCATCGCAAAAACTGGCTCACTAGCCTATAAAACACAACATATACACAAAGGCTCCCTAGCCTCAAAATCGTGTGCACTTAAATTGTTGCACATGGTATCCTAGAATGTGCACACTTCATCATTTTACTGTGCAGTACATGCATGCACTATGCCATGAAAGGTGCATACAAAAATGATTTCCAACAACTCACCAACTTAAGTACATTTGCATTTACATTTACAATTGGGTTTGGCCTAGGGATATTACACCCTCTCTTGATCACCTAATGAAAAGTCTAGGTATTTGAAATGAATGAGGTATGGAGTTGTTTGAGTACCTGTCTAGAATAAGAACACTTATAGCATATATATGATTGATTTCCAAGTATAAACATGCAATCAAAACCTCATAAGACATTATACAATGATAGATTGCTATAGATGGCACAAAATTGTAGCAATACAATAGTTTATAACAACAAGTACAAGTTTGTAACAACAAGTACAAGTTTGTAACAACAACAATAAATATGCCTAAAAAATGCAACAATTGATAATAGAAATTTAGCATAAATTTAGTAGATTAATAACCAATTGTTATATGCAATTGTTGGTAACTTTATGCCACCTTTAGATCAATGTATGCAACAAATAAGAGAATATTTATATAGTTGTAGAAAAAAAATTCAACGGAAGCAAATTTGCAATCAAATTATCTCAAGTTACTATTTGTTAAGTTAGTAGATAGCTTGAGAGATGGAGAATAAAGAGTTTTTTTTATCACTTTCACGACAAGAGATATTTAATGATTAGTGCCTTAGGGATATAGCGTCTTTACAACAACAAACACAACTAGTCTTGGAAATTGAGCTAGATGCAACCAAGCGGTAGGAATAAATCTCTAAGGTGCTAGCACATTAAGGTCTTAGTGGTTGAATCTTGAGGACGAGAATTTATAGGGTGCAAACACTTTTGGGCTCTATAAACATATTCTCCCTTCGTGTAGCTTCACCTAGGTCAACAATCAAGAGTCTGGGGATAAAATCCTAAAGTGCTAGCACTTTAGGGATTTAGGAGTCTAACCCTAGTTAGGATTTCCTTCACAAAATTATGGATGAAATTAACCTTGTGAGAGGAGGAAGCACTTAGGCTCCTCACTTAGGCTCCTCTCTCATGGTTTTATCAAGCAACATATTCAATATGAATAAGTAAAATTTACCATAAAACATTGAATAACATGAAATGAAATTGCAGAAATTTACTTACTTCACCAAGATATGACAAGAATAAACCCTAATTGTAGAAATACCATCCAAAAATAAACAAAGAAGCATACACACGTTACCTCCAAGAGATAGTGAATAAGGTAAAAGAGTTAATAACCATAAAAAGGTGAAAATTTTAGATGTGTTCTCTCACAAAAGGTAAGAAGTTGTGATGATAAAATTAATCTTCACTAGCCATATTTATGTGGAAACACTAGCCATCCAAAATAATCCAATGAAAAGTCTTGTCTCTACATCAAAGGGCCAACCCCTTAAATTTTCCCTTGCAATATACAAAATTTATTTTTTTACATGAAATAAAACCCTAGAAGGGTGACATCATGCCCTAAGAGGGTGACATAGGCTCTCCAAGTGCAACGTCGAGCATGGGAAAGGAGACGATGGGCCTCCAAAGGCCATTTGTCATGCCAAAGTGCCCTGCCATGGTCCCTTCCTGTCGATCCACCTATGGAACCATCTCATCCATCAAAACCCATCCCTCGAAGGTGAGGTCAAGGGATTTGATATGATGTCCTAGGCCTCAAAATGCCAATGTCCAAGTGGATAAGGGTGCAACCTCATCCTCTGGTGACGCCAAGGTGCCTCCAAAGGAAACATCATCTATCCTCTTGGTGAAATTTTCATCATCCATGGTATTCTTCATGTGGGGTTGAGCGTCCATCCTGTGGGAAAGGTCCAAACAAGTATGCCCTCCAAGGGTCCACAAGTCACAAGTATCATGCCAAGTAATCATATTTAATACAAGAACAACCCAAACATGTGCATCAAACCCTCCTTTTCAAACTAAAAAAATACTCAAAGACCTTATAAGTTTTTCCCAACTTAGGTATGGGAGGGGTATCATGGTGCCCTATTGGGTAAGCCAATCCCCAAGTCAAGGAACGTTTCTGAATAGGACCCTATCCAAGTCATGTGATGAGTATGAGGTGGATTGGGAGAGACTTTTGGGCATGGGGTTCTTTACATATAAAGGGTTTGTATTGTCTCATTTATGGGTGCCTTTGTGGAGGGTGTGATCTGGATTTATTTTCGGAAAGAAATGAAAGAAGAGAAATTACAACGAAATACTCATGAAAATTGTCAGAAACAGAGAAATACAACAATACTTGATTTATATTAATGGAAGAATTGTAAAGTTACTATAAAAAATACAGAGTGCAAGACTCGCTAGAATGGTGGCAACTTTATCTCTAAGAAGAGATGTGACGACTATGCTCATTCACCAGAAGATGATTACAATGAAGCTCTAAAGGCATTTTTATGATAAACAAGAATGCCAAAACCCTAGACATCCAAAAACCTAACCCTAGGAGATGAAACGTCAAAAGTCATGTGAGCCCCGTTTGGATAAGTTAGTACATTAACTTCTCGGGGTCATAACGTTTTCATACGATATCCATTTTAGGTGCGTGATAGCCCGTTGGAAAGGTCTTTTTGAGAACTATGCATTACACCATCAAAAGCCAACTCTATCTTTAGTTTGATTGTGGTGAGCCAAAAAAAAACATTGTTTAGAGCCCCAAAACGACCCTGCAAGTACAACAAAATGTGTTGACATGAAAGCATACAAAATAAGCCAGTTGGATTAGTTGGGAGGCCACTAGTATCCAACTGAAATATGTGTAGGTCTTCAGACAACCCCAAAAGTGTAGAACCCACAATTACAAATAAGTACAGAAGAACGTGTTGTATTAAAAACTGACAAGAGGAGCCAGTTGGAACATGTGGGTGGCCACCAATATCCACCTGGATCAATCCTCCCCCCTTAGGAAGCAATGGTATCCATTGCGTTGAGTGCCCAGGGAAGAGGAGAAAACATTTTATGAATCTAAAGCTTGGTGAGCTATGTGCCTTGTTGGAGAAGTTGTGCTTCTTGGCTTGTGGAACACTGTCACAAACCTATTGCTAGAGGGGTTGAATCTGTTCCACCAACCTGTTGTCTCTGGGTTGGATGGGGCATTGTGTAGGCACCATTGTAGGTGAAGAAACAATATCTTATGTCTCTTCAACAATCTATTTTTTCTGTATGGAAGGTGTTGAGGCTACAGTGGTTTTAGTGGTCCTATGTACATCCTTTGAATAGACTGTGAAGAGGATGAATTTTGCAGTATGAGAGATTAAATTGCAATGTTGTTTTGGGGGAGAAGTAGTCGGAACTACCTTTGTATCATGTAGAGATGACCTCCTAGAGTAATAATGACACTACGGGGTCTAAACTCATAGACATCATGATGTTTCCACATATATGGTTGGCCCAAAACCACATCGCAAACATCAAGAGGGGAAATATCGCACACTACCTCATCCTTGAAGGGATGGATGCCATAGGATAGGAAACAATGTTGGATGATGTGAAGATATCATCCCTGGTGAAGCCACCTGATGTTGTTGGCTGCGGGTGTGGTGTTATCGACAACCCCAACTGTTTGATGACCTTAGCTGAGATGAGGTTCTTCTGAATGTCATTATCAACAATGAAATGCAATGGGGCCTCATTCACCCACATATGTGAATGGAAGAGGCACTCCCCCTCTTCAAGATATACTGGTTCTTCTAGCTGAATTTTTGTGGTCGTGACAATAGCAGTGGGGTCTGTATCGATGATATGTATGTTTTCAATATTTTCTGGATCAGATTCTGAATCGGGGTTCAGCTCTGTGTCTTTGACCTCGACCACCAATGACTGTTTCGAGTGACATTCATCGGTGTTGTGCTGGGGGATTTTGTGGAAGTCACACCACTTCCTAGTGTCATTCTTCGTCTTTACTTTACCCTTTTTATCCTTTGTCTTGGATTGGTTGTCTAGAGGTTGTTGGTTAGGGCCATCTTTACCATGCTTTGGTTGTTGCATATTTGCAGACCCAAATTCCCATTTGTTCTAGTTCCTAAATTTATGCTTGATTTTGACAGCATATCGATAGACAACTCCCAATGATGAGATGTTTAGGAAATCCATTTCGGTTTGGATGTACCTATGCAGAGCCCCACAATATTTCAGAACCAAATGTTGCTCGAAGTCTTTGATACTCAGATTGGTGGGCAAGGTATGGAAAGTATTTGTGAACTATGGAATTGTTTAGCTCTTCTCTTGCCATAGTGTAGTCCATCTCATGTATTGGTCTTCATAGTTATCAACAGGATAATATTGTTCTTTGACCACATCCACAAAATTATCCCAAGTGGGCTCGACCCCATATATTCCAGATTCCTCCATGGAACTTTTCTCCCAGTAATTTCCCACCAATGTTTGACATGGGGGAGAGCCTTGAGGAGTGTGAAGGTGATCTTTTCCCTGTCGAAATTTTTTTGAACAGAGAAATAACCTTATAATATATTTAACCATTTTTCTAGGGCATCCGCATCTATCTGACCTTCAAATATGGGAATATCAAAATTAACTTGTGCCTTGAAGGGAGAGGTTCCTCCAAAATGGTCTCTTGATGAAGATGTGCATGTTTCTATCAGAAAGCATTGAAGAATGTGTGAAAAATTCTCCATCATTTCATCCCTCTATCGCGCGAGAGCTTGCTCAAGCAACATGTTAATAGAATATTTTGCTCCATCATCCTTATTTTATGCTGCCATCGAGGGTTTCTTGGGAGTGTGAGAGTGATTGTGCTCAAGAGAGACAAACTCGAGACCCAACTGGCTATACTCAGACCTCGTCGGGGACATGCACTGAAAAACAATAAAGAGCATCCTGCTTTGATACCACTGATTCTGATTTATTTTCAGAACGAAATGAAAGAAGAGAAATTACAATGAAATACTCATGAAAATTGCCCAAAACAAAGAAATACAACAATACTTGATTTCTATTAATGAAAGAATTGTAAAGAGACTGTAAAAATACAGAGTGCAAGACTCGCTATAATGGTGGCAACTTTATCTCTGAGAAGAGATGTGAGGACTACGCTCATTCGCTAGAAGATGATTACAATGAGGCTCTGAAGACCTTTGTATGATAAACATGAATGCCAAAACCCTAGACATCCAAAAACCTAACCCTAGGAGATGAAATGTCAAAATTCATGTGGGCCCCGTTTGGGTAAGTTAGTACATTAACTTCCCGGGGTCGTAACGTTTGCATACGATCTTCTTTTTAGGCATGTGATAACCTGTTGGAAAGGTATTTTCGAGAACTATGCATTTCGTCGTCAAACTCTAACTCAGTCTACAATTTGACACTGGCGAGCCAAAAAACACTATTTAGGGCCCCAAAGCAACCCTGTAAGTACAACAAGATGTGCTAACATGAAAACATACAAAATAATCCAGTTGGATTAGGTGGGAGGCCACAAGTATCCACCTGAAATATGTGTAGGGCTCCAGACAAACTCAGAAGTTTAGAACCTGTGTTGTCTTACAAAGAAGTACAAAAAGAATGTGTTGTACTAAAAACTAACAAGAGGAGCGAGTTGGAACAGGTGGGTGGCCACCAATATGCACCTAGATCAGGGTGTGTTGTGTCCTTTGTTTGCAATGCAACATTTTCCCAATCCCTTGTCATTTGATTTATTATGGTCCAAACATTTAGTGTTAAGTGAAATGGAAAGTAAAGAGCACCATAATTCCACTTGGAGTTAGGAACACATTGAGTGCCATATTGAATGGAAAGTAAAGGACATTGCAAATGTGTTCCCCCAACAAGTAAGACACTTCTTAATTATATGTCATAAGGTCCTTGAATTTTATGGAGTAGCGTTTCATTTCTCTCAGGACCTTAGGGTGAGCATCTAAAAGGATATTATTGGCTTTTAGCTTTTTCCAACTACAACACCTCTGAGCCTTTAGCCCTGTCTTCCCATGAAATGAGGTAGAATCCCTTCTTGGGGTCAATGATCCTAAAATCCCAAAATATGAGGAAACAGAAAGGGAATAAGTGTGGAAAGTGGTAAGCATGGGTGGGAATTGTACGATGACCCTTCAAGGAAACACCTAGACAAAACCCTTTTTCCCAAGGGTGAGCTGCTTACTAGGAAACTATGCTACCTGCCACCTTGAAACTAGGAAAATGGTATAATTTCCAAGAAAACATTCCATAATAAAAAAAAGTATTATTTGCAACATGTTCAAATGCTTCAAATATTAAAATGACACTTACCATGAGACCAGACTTGTTACCTCATGAATGAAGACCCGATGTCTTATTGGAGCCAAGCCGGTGTAGAGGATGTTGTTTTGTGGTAAAGTAGAGAAGCTCTGTGGGTTTTGCTAGACATGAGACTCTTGACACTCCATGTTTACTCCCTGTAAGCCTCGAGACATCATCTCCTTGATTACCCCTAGCCTAAGGAGTAACATGAACGATAAACTATATTAATATCTAGTTGGATATTACTTGTATCCATAAAATTAAATATAGTGTAACCCAATATGTTGTTAAACCGCTAGTCTAAAACATAAACAAAGATATCTCTTTAAAATGCATTATTCACAATTCACATAAAACTATATAATTTAATTATGAAGTGGGATCTTGATTACTCAAATCTAGAATGATAAGAACACTTTTAGAGTACGTATTGGATGAAAGGATAATTAATTATGAAATTGGTGTCAATCAAGGAATTCAATATACACGCATTGGCACACTATTCTTGCGATAATTTATTTTGAAAAATCTAATAGTTTATGCTTGTTTTTTGTTGTATAAGAAATCAAGTATAGTAGATATGGGTATATGCTTACGTTTTTCAAATAAAACTTAGGACATATAGTTGTAGGTTTACTTCTATATGAATATCTATGACCCATTTATAATTAAAAGATATATTACAATTTATTGGAGTTGTGATTAGAATTAATATTATAGTTATTGGAAATATAATTAAAAGATTATTATTGGAATTATAATCAGAAGTTATGTTAGAAT
>JZKD02S0974287.1:0-13659 GCA_000966675.3 Picea glauca | reverse complement strand
AGAGTCCAAGTAGGATTGTCTGGAGGCTTATTTGGTGTAGAAGTTCCCTTTTTGGGTGGCATATTGGCCAAGTATCACTTTTGAACCTTGATTTTGAGGTGGTTCTGCTAGACAACATTCATTTTGTTGTATCTCCCAAGTTTCGGTCCTTCTAGGTATGAAACTTTATTTTATGTAGTTATCTGATATTTCGTCTTTGCAATGCCATAGGTATGATCAAAATTGGATGTGCCAAGTAGAATTTACTGTAACTTCCCCACAACTTGTTGATTTTTGGCCTTTCCAGGAGATCTCAATTGTATAGCGTGCCCTGCACAAACTGATTGATATAAAATTATGAAACTCATACCATAAATATTGCAGACTATCCACTATCCAATGAAACCAGTCTCACTCAATTTTGATACTCTAGGAATAAGTTATGATTGTTTTACTTAGAACACCTTCTTGAAACTAGTCAATGGGACTAGTCAGATACCCTATCTTCCACAGGGTGTATCTACAAATTTAAGATGACCCAGAAGCTAAAAGTTTTACCACAGATACCTTATTAATTTCCATGAATATCCTATGGAATTCAGGGTTTGAAATGTTACATAAAAAAATTTATAGCAAAAATTCTGCAATGGATCAGTTCAGGATGATTCCAGAACCCTATCTTGCATAGGCTATATATTTGAAAGTATAAGGCCTCAGGAGCTAAAATTTTAACCCAACATACCTTGATTCGTCTACTAAATATCCTCAAAACAGTTTCTTCTGAAATGTTCTATAAAAAAATTTATAGCGAATATTCCAAGGTGTCTCAGATGTAGTAGTGAAACCCCAAGACCTTGAGCTATGATATGATATGTTAAGAACCAAATATCAATATAGCATAGAAAAAACTTAGAATAAGTACTCAATGCCTTGAAAAAGAGATAATTTCAGATAATAAGCCTCTTCGAGGGGGCAACCTCCTTTTACCCCACATAAATGTTCAAGTACAAGATGACTCCAAATGAAAATGTCTCATTGGTATATATAGGAGACTAAGAGGTATAATTACAAATAATGGAATAAAGCCAACATAAATAAAATGACATTACTAATGTAATATTACCCAGTTAAGGGGTAATGAGACAATATTAGGGCTTAACAATAACATTACTGATTTTTGGTTAAAGTCGTCATTGGTGGCTAAGGTGACCGCCTCTAAATCAGATGCAAGTTACGACTTTAAGTCAGAACCAAAAAAGGGGAGATAGATCATTGACTCATAACCAAGTGCCACCATTTCTACCACCAAGATACAGTCTGATGAACCTGATGAGCCAGAGGAAGGTGAGGACCTCTTTAATTCACTGATGTGGGTGAAAGGCACTCTGCTACACTTCATCGTTGATAGTGGTAGCCAGAAGAACCTCATATCAATAGAGGTCATCAAGCGGCTAGCCCCACCAAAACTTTCACACCCGCAGCCCTACACCATTGGATGGCTCTATCAAGGAAGTGATATTTGCGTCAGCCAACAATGTCGCTTGTCATACGACATCAAGCCATTCAAGGATGAGGTATGGTGTGATGTTTCTCCCCTTGAATTTTGTAATGTTATTTTGAGCCAACCATATTTATGGAAACATCATGTTTTATATGATTCTAGTCCTCATACTGTTATTATTACTTTGAACAGGAAATTGTACAGGATACCTGAGGTAGTCCCACCTAGTGCTATTTCTTTGATATCTATCAAGAAATTCAGGAAGGTCATTTATCACACCAGGAAGTTTGTCTTCTTCTTAATTCGCTCTCAAAGTGATCAAAAGGTTGCGACCACATCCATGGACTTCGTGAATGACCTCTCCATGTAGGAGAATCAAGTGGATAAGGTCATGGAAGAATAAAAAAACATCTTCTCATCACCTATTGGGGTACCTCTACACTGTTAGGTCAAGCATCCCATCGATATGAGCCCCAACACACCGCTGCCCAATGGGCCAGTATATCATTGCTCTCTGCTAGAAAATGAGGAGATCAAGGATCATATCCAAGAACTAATCCACAAGGGACACATATGACCTATATCATCACCTTTTGGAAGCCTAATCATGATGGTACATAAGAAAGAAGAGATGTGGCGAATCTGCATTGATTATCGAGCCCTAAATAAAATCACAGTGAAGAACCAATATCTAATTCCCTGAATCAAAGATATCCTTGATCAATTAAAGGGGGCCAAATAATTCAGTAAGATTGATGTGAAGTCTGTCTACCATCAGGTCCCAATAGAACAAACAAATGAATGTAAAAATTCCTTTAAGTCAAAAGAAGGTCTTTTTGAATGGTTGGTCATGCCCTTTGGTTTGACAAATGTTTGAGCAATTTTCATGAGGATGATGGATGATATATTGCATTCTTTCACTAACTATTTTGTGATGGTGTATTTGGATGAAATCCTCTTCTACAACAAGACTTGGGAAGAACACTTGCAGCATATTCAGTAGGTTCTTCACACTCTGTGACAACACAAGCTATATGCAAACTTGGAAAAATTATCCTTTGGCATGGACATGGTCTAATACCTAGGATACATTGTTGATGCACATGGTGTGCATGTTGATCTAGTCAATATCCAAGTCATCCATGACTGAGTATCCCCAACCATGCTCACTGAGCTTCACAGATTATTAGGCCTTTCAAATTTCTATCACAGGTTCATGTTTGGATTCTCCCGTATTGCATGGGAGCTCATCCAAATAATCAGGGGTGGTGGTACGAAAAAATTTGTGTGGGGCATATCCTAACAAAAAGAGTTCGATGATCTGAAGAAACTCTTGTGCATATCCCTAGTGATTTCATTTCCTAACTTGCAACAACGCTTTGATATCGAGACAGATGCTTCAAACTATGTTATGGGCATAGTCCTCACTCAGCACAACCACCCCGTGGCCTATCATATTGAGACACTATTAGATTTCATCTGTAAGTACCCTTCTTATGAAACATAAATGTACTCAATTGTGAAAGACTAATTCTAGTGTAGGCATTACATTCTCGTGAAGGAGACAGTCATCCACACTGATCATAAGCTGCTGCAGTTCATGTAGACACAAGGAAAATTTCATAATGACTACCATCATAAGTGGTCCACATAATTTTAGCAGTTCCACCTCAACATCAAGTATAAAACATGAAGTACAAATCGATTCATTGATTGCCTCATCCGACCTCCATTCGTGACACTCACAAGAGTGTTAGACTCTTGCAGCCATGAGACCTCTAGATGGCCCCACCTCTAAGAGACAGATCTTGACTTTGCCAAAACCTACCAGATGTTGGGTGCAAACACAACTCTCACTAATTTCCATCTTCAGGATGTGATTCTATGTCATCTGGTAAATGTCTGCATTCTCAAGTGATCAAGTGAAGATGATTTTGGAATCCCACTACATTCAGGTGGAAGGACACTTTGACATGGAAAAGACAGTGGCAGTGATGCAACGACATTTATACTAGCAAAAAATTCAACATGATGTCAGCAAGTATATATGGTTCTACACTTCATGTTCTATTGCCAAACCAAGCACTAAGAAATAAGGAATGTACACTCATGTTCCTACTCCTGATAGGCCTTAGGAATCCATCTCAATTGACTACATGTTGGGCCTTCTATCCACCAAGAGGGGAAATGACTATCTTTTTTTGGTTGTTGATCGCTTTTCCAAGATTTTGATTCTGGCCACCTGCAATATGAGCATCACAGTGGATGCCATTTCTAAGATATTCTTTGAATGAGTGTGGGTACACTTTGGGATACCGATTTTTTTATTATCTCATATTGGTATAGTCGGTTCCTCAACACATTCTGGTCGAGCCTATGGTCACTATTGGAAACCAAGCTCACCAAATCCACTGCCTTCCACCCCCAGACGAATGGCCAAACCGAGGTCCTCAACCGGATGATCATGCACATCCCATGCATGTAAATTTACAAGCACCCCCACACCTAGGATGAGAGTCTTTCCTATGTTCATCACAGCTACAAAAAATCCATACATAGCTCAACCGGACAAAACCCCTTTCAAGTGGGGTTGGTATTTCAACCATTGGGTCCCATGGATGTTGTAGTACCCCTTGCAACCACCTAGGCAGACTCGTTGCATGATCCAAATGAAGCTGACAAAGCCACCTGGTTCATTGAATTGATCTAGCACATATACAAATGGGTTCATGATATTTTACAGTAGTCCAATGCGAAGTACAAGAAGCACCATGATCAACATTGGGTGCCACACTAGTTTCAGGTGGGAGACAAAGTTTGGTTGCACTTGTATAAAGAAGGCCTTACATGGACTCATCAAAATCTTTGTCCAATCCATTATGTAACTTACACCATAACCAAGGCTATGGGTGAAAATGATTTTCATCTCAACCATCCCCCCTTCCTTGGATTACACCCAATTTTCAATGTGGACCTCCTTCGTCCTTATTTTCCACCACTATTGGACACCTCAAAGATAACAAAACAACTGACACCAAAAAAGATCAACCCTAACTGCATGAAACAAGAATCCATTGATCATATCATGGCCACATAGGTTAAGGGAACTCTCTAGCAGAGGATCTATCTTTATCGGGTTGTCAAATAAGGGAATCTCTTGCACCAAGGCAAGTGGCTCACTCGAGGCCAAATTCAACAGAAATTTCCTCATCTTATGTGAGAATGCAACGCAATGGAGACCATTTCTTCCTAAGGGGGGACAATTTATGTAGGAGGATATCGATGGTGAATATTGATGGCCACCCACCTATTCCAACTGGCTCAAAACAAGTTTTTGGAAACTTACTATTTTTAGCAGGTTTTTGGGTCCCAAACTTCCGGGGCCATTTTGAGGGACTAAATGATGATTTTTCACAATCGGGCACCTCAATGATAGCCTAAGTCTCTAATTTATCCCACTAAGTGAATCTCCTCATTAATACCTTTCCAACGAGATATATTTCACCCTAAATGAAGATCATATGCAAACTTTACGACCCCAGGAAGTTGATGTATTAACTTACCCCAACGGGGTCCACACGACTTTTGGTGCTTCATATCCTAGGGTTATATTTTTGGATGTATAGGGTTTTTAAATTCATGTTTATGATAAAAACTACTTCATAGCCTCATTGTAATCATCTTATTGTGAATGAGCATAGTTGTCACATCTCTTCTCAGAGATAAGCTGCCACCATTCTTGCAAGCTTGTTTTCAGTCTGCATTTTACAGTTTTCAACATATTTCTTATTTAATATAAGTCAAGTTTTACTGTATCTACGGTGTTTTTCATTGTTTATTTGTTTCAATATTATAAATATGTGTTTTTATTCTATTTCTCTCCTAAATATGGATTAGTGCAACCTCTTGTTGGATTTTCAAATGTTCCAGAAACTAGTCATGGGAATGGCCACTCTTCTCCAGAAATTTATTCACTAGTGATTGAACAGGAAATAGGAACATTGTTGTTAACTCCACAATAAGGAGGCCAAGAGTGCCAGAATACACATTCGTTGTCCCCACCTAGATTGATAAGTGTTTGACAAAGAACTCCTAAACACATTTAGGTGGAGGAAAGTGGCGTAACATCACTTGAAGGTAAGTTACCTAACTGAACTATTCATTATCATTCTTATAAAACCATTAAAGAATATTTTAAGAAAAAATATAATGTTGCTAAACGTCAGCTATTTTTTTCTTTGTTAAAATCTAGAAGTTTGACCATTGTTAGGAGAATTTTAAGCATGAAAATAGTCAAAAGTTTAGAAACAAGTCATCTTACTGTCAAAAATTTTGTGGATTATGTTCAAAATATTGGTAATAAATATCATTCTAAAAACCGTAATGCATCCCAACCTGTCTTTTCACAATCAATTGTTAGCCATATAAAAAGAAAACATCATTTTCTCCAACAAAACTCTCATCTCATGAAATGAAATATCAAAAACCTTAGAAACTATTCTAATAGATGAGATAGCCTTGACATAGGTGGCCCAACAAATTTGTGGGCCTTCACTAGTAGGATACCTGATTCTGACATGAAGTTAATTGGAGTAGTTAAGGGACTAGTACAATATTTCTGGCATGAGAACAGTAGGCCTTCTTCCAACCAAAAATATGTACTAAAATTGAGAAGGAAATCTAGGGACTGTGAACCCCATATTAAACATTTTTTTTGATATTACACAAACATAATTGTATGAGAGATTCGGGACAACACATATTTCACTTAACTTGGTACAAATATATTTCCATAAATGCAAGCCTTGGTATGTTTGAATAAACACAATTTGTAACACATGTTGTTGTATATATCACATTGAGTATGCTTATTATTATGACACACACACACACACACACACACACATTTTGTGTATTGCAGAACACCTTGTGCATGCATGCTTAGTTATATTGTTGTTGTCATCATCTAGAGACTTTATTCACAACATCTTGTGTATAAGGCCAAAGGGTTGTACAATTTATAAAATAGATTTCTTATATGGGACATACCTTAGGTGTCATGGATTGGAATTACTGAGAAAGTGCATCCATGTAAGTGATGGATATGAATTGGGGAGGAAGGAGGTTTCCTTGCAAATAATTAAATATATCACATATGATATTTACTGAGGGAAGGAAAGAAAAAAGATATAATTGGTGGCTTCCCAGGTAGGAGTGTATGACTCCATCAAGGACTTTGTCAAAACAACATGCCAATATGTTCAACATGTCTACATGGCTAGATGGTAGGACAATAAATTTAGAATATGTAGAGATACATTTCTCATTGGTATTATCTTATGAGTGGTTGATTTTTTTGAGAACTACACCATTCAACCACAACATGAGATTGAAAAAAAATACTATCTCTCAGATAAGGTCGAGATGATGGTGCATATCAAATACATTCATGGGTTAGATATTAATGAAGAAAAGATAGTTATATTGAAGGAGTATCACTTCTACATAAGTGATTATTACTGCCATGACTTATCCTACGTATAACATTGCTTTCATTTGTTTTACAGTCACCTTAAGGAGAAGAACATACAGATGGATCAACATTGGATTTGGGAATATGGTTGTGTGGGTGAGTTAAAACATGCTCATGTATTTCAATGGTTGTGTATGTTGCACAAAAAACTCAAGGTACCACATATTTGGAACTATTTTGAGCATGGGCATGGGAAAGGGGAGCATTATGGAGTAGGCACATGTATCAAAAGAGAATTACATAGGAAATAAATGAAGCTCAAAAATACCTACATTCTAGACCAAAAATACATTGTTCAATGGTGTTCTTCAATAATGGGAGATGGAACAAGAACCCATGAAGACCAATCACCCAAGAAAGGATATGTACATAGATAGTTTTGGGAGGTAGTTGATGTAGATCGATCATAATGGTATGAATGAAAAAAAATCTAGGGAACACATGGATTCCATTCATTTTGAACATTAAACAATGCAATAGTTGAAATATCTATTATGGAAATTTACTTCGTATGGAATTTGGGTCAAAACCCCAATAGTTCAGAACCCAAGGAAACTTATCTCAAACTTGAATCGTACAATCAATTAGGAATACCTACCTACAATAACTAACTTTCATAAAAACGGAAGAAGAGTGCACCTAGAATCCTACATTTGAATTAGATCCCACTTGATGTCTTTCTCTACGGAATTCCTTCACAAAAACCCTTTGAAATTCTTGCAGACAAAGAATTATGCACTTGCGAGAAAGTAGTTATCTGCTAACTAACTTAATTTAATCGGTTAATATTCAATGTTAGATTCAAAATAACATACATATAATATCATCATAATCATAAATTAACACAAAGAATCAGACTAGAATGATATTTCTTTCATTAATGGAAGAAAAATGGGTTGGTTACAACCTATAACCGCTATGGCATCGTCCCAGAACTAGGCTCCAAGTTCCTCCACCCAAGGATGAAATTGTATAGGAGTGCCTCCAACACTCTACACTCTAGCAGGTCCAAGGAAGAAAAAGGTGTTCTTCCTGACAAGATAAAGTGAATACAAATTATTGAAACAAGGGTTTCCAAGAAGAGGGGACAAAATCATATACTAGGGAAATAGGGCACTTGCAGGATAATCTTGAAAATTCCATCATAATGGTGAATTTCTTAGCCATATTTTTCTTCCATCCAAGGGTTCCTTTTATACTCCATTTTGATGGTTGGAGTAGTTATGTACATGATTTAGGAAGCTAGGGAATGGAAAATCATGTAAAATTTGCCCAAAATGTTGGGATTATATTTTTTTGAGCCAAAATTAACATGTACATGGGTTGATAATAGGGAACCCACGTATGCACATGAGTTCCTTTAAGGAAAATCATTTACACTTTCATAAATGGGGGTTTAAAATATGTTTTTGAGGAGGAAAATGGGATTTAAGTTTTGCAAGTAGGGAAAGGGATGTAACATAGGAGAATGAGTCATCATATGAATGCATGGTGGAAAATGACGCTATAACATATGCCCCCTAATGTGTGAGGTTAGAAGGGAAACTGATGGATTAAATATATTATAAAATTCATAATATAGTGGAGGGGGCATTGGGTAGGAGTAGTTGAAGACCATTATGGGAACAATACCTACAAAACAAATGAGTAAAATACTCTCTTCTCAAGTTAGTCATTCCCATGCTTGAGTGTATTGTAAGCATAGCCTCCAATCAAGTACATTGTGGATCCATGAATGATAAAAATATAATTGATGTCCATGGCCATCGAAAATATACACAGTGGATCCATGTGATATATAAGAGAATAAATCATGGTCAAGAAGAAATACATCGTGGTTCCATGTAAATGTAAATCATAGCCATGATTATATACACATTGGAGCTATGCCTAAGGATCAAAATAGAGGATATATGAAGCCAAGGAAGTGAAATAATTGATCCTATGTAAGTATCAATGTCTCAGGGTGGTACAATGAATATAAGTTGGGTAGAAGAACAAAATAGGTGATGCTCATATGTCACCCGAAGTTTGTGATCCGACCGTTTTTGTATGAGTTTACACTATGTGAATAAAGGAGTTGAAGTTGAACATAGTGAGACACCATTTGATTACCAGTCATTGATGTAGATCGTTAACAAATGTGATACAACCAACTGATGATGATAATGGGTTGAAAGGTACCTATTACAATCTAACAAGTGTGAATAAAGGATTTAATGTCAAACACATGATAAAATATATCGATCAAGGGAGATTGAGGTATTATCATTGTCAATAGAAATCAAACCTTCCAATTATGACTGCAAGCTCCATAGTACTAATAAAAACTATATATCCATGTCCTAGAGTAATATGGGTTGAACTTGATAGGAATATATCCACCGGAAGGAGGGCATTAAGGAATCCCTCATCATCCAACACAAGGAGTAGCAGAAGGACAAATATTTGGAAGGACTCATATGAAAAATATTGTAAGGACCACATCAAGGTATGACTCCAACATGCATCAAATGGAATATCACACACCAGAGGCTCTCTAAATAGTATCCAATGATAAATACTACTAAAAATTATGAGGAATCCACCAATGGGGTCAAATGGAAACTAAGGTACCGCACGAATCCCTATGTGTGATAATGGTGATCGATAAATATAGGCGCATTATGTAGGGAGAGTGAAACCTAGCTTAAATTATTTTAAAGAATATAATACGTACTAAAGAGTCCAAAAAAATATGACATTTGTAGAAACATATATTAGAGGGAGTCTCGTAGGTAATGGCCAGAAAAATATTGAGAGGAAGATGTGCATCTTCAACACAATGTCATGGCAGGACTAAACAAGACTCTAGAGCCCATGAAAGTATTTTAGCATGGGATCTAAAGTATGAGAAAGGTTCTAACTAGAGCACCCTTGAATGGAAATCTCTACCACGTGAATTATGACACTTCTAAACAACAAAGAAGTTTTTGTGTTGCAACTCAATGGGATTGATCCTAAGGTAAAATGAAACAAGAAACAGATAATGGAGGAATGGATTAAGGAGATAATATAACCCATATGTCATTTTCAATATCATTACCTGTTAGAACAGATCGACATGGAAGAAAAGTTACCAAATAAAAATGTCTTCAAACTCCTATATATAAGACCAAAAACACTCACACAGAAGTTAATAAGTCCAATATAGAAACCTCTGATAAAAACAAGTATTATGGGATACACAACTTAAAAACAAGAAACCATAAAAGTACAATATGTACAAATCAATGCACAACCTTATGGCTTATGCATCGTAGTTCTCTAAGGAGAGCCCATTGCTAGGATTATTCCAAGGGTTTGTTTGGTAACAAACCTGTAAATTTTCCATTTCAGGAAGAGGTCAAAAATCCAAAATCATATATTCAAGGATAGCCTCATTTGAAGGAAACTCAACATCCATGAAACCGGGGCTCGACAAAACACAAATAACAGGGCTCAAGGTATTACAAACAAAAATATCAGAATCAATAGGAAAATCATAGTCCCTCAGAACAAAATGGGTAAGTCAACGATCACATGCCCCCATTGGATACAACACCTAATCAATTGTTAAGACCTTATTCGGGGAAGGAAAACACGACTGTAACAATTTATTCTCAAAAGAAATTAAACATCGAGGATAATATGCCACATAATTCACCCATGGAAGGGAAGAGCCACCTCGATCACTAGGAACATGCAAAGGGGAAAATTTAGCTAAATCCAAAGTAGGATGGTTATTACCGTATGAAATATTATCAATCGTGACAATTATTCTGCTGTGAGGGAAATGCATCACACAAAATAGTGTATAAACCACAACATTCATCACATATACATAATCACACCCAAGAAGGATATTAAATTTCAAAGGGCCTAACACTACTAAAAAATCAACAAGGACAATCTTCCCACCTAACATGATAGGAAACTGAGGAAGAATCCCCAAACATTCACTAGGTATTTTGTCGAAAGCCAACAACTCACTAGTAGTTGAAACAAGCTTGGGAGAACCAAAATCTTTCCAAGCCAAGGAGGATAAAATAATTGTAGAGGATTCTTCATATACAATACATAAGTGAATTCATTTCAACATAGATTCAACCAAAATTATTATCTATAAAGGTGTAGAATAAGGAAGGCGAGGCTCCACAAGATCATTCCAATCAAAGGAAACCATCCCAGGACTTGGAGGGAGCATATTCAAAGAGAGTGAAATTCCCCCTTGTTTAGAAGGTACTAAACTAGAAATGACAAGGGCATGGTCAAAATATGCATCAGTCCCAAAAATAAGCGTGGGATAAACCAAAAATTACATCCTCGAGATCACTTCCTTAGACTTGTCACTGTCCAAGAGAAGAGTGGTATCATCTGAATATTGCATCAACATGGCCACTTCTTCAACCACTGGTTGAATAGGATGTGATACAAAATGATAAATAGATGCATTACCCCCCAAAATCAGAATTATGTCAGCCAAATATTGCATCGGCACACCCACTTCAACAACCAATGATTGAATAGTTTGTTGGGAAATTGAAGATGAATCATAATTAGAAGGTACATCAGATAAGGACCACCCTGTTCATACCACTAGAATAGCAGAGCACAAGTGATTAAGGTGGTCTCCTTAAAAAATATTACAAGAGAACTTGGTATTACATCCTATACGTCTAGGCTTCTCAACCATATCAATGCCTCCAACATAACTTGCAGTGGCTGGTGACATGCTTCTAACATTACTTGCAGAGGAAAGTAGTTGATCTCCATTAGTACTTGTAGAAGTTGATCATGTTTGTAAAGTATGAATAGTGGTTACTAGAATCTCTCCACCAACATGACTTGCAACAACTGGTTACTTGTCTTCAACATGACTCATAGAGTTTGTTGACATATCTCCAACATGAATCATAGAGGTTAAAGACTTAGTTCTAGTATGACTTGTAGGGGCTAGACTTTATCCCCCAACATGACTCAGAGAGGCTAGTTTCTTGCCCCCAACATGGCTAGCAGAGGCTAGCGACATGTCTCCAACATGACCAACAAACGTTTGTGACTTCTTCTTCTTACCTTTCCTCTTCCTATTCCTTTTAGAAATTTGGGTACTAGTAGCAAGGCTTTCACTAGAAGAGGGAGAAAAAGGAGTATACTTTTCATATGCACAAGGTGAAGGATCAACATCGATATGATACCCATGAAATAAAGTTCTTATCTAAGAATCATCAAGAGAATTTGGGACATTCAGAGTGTTCCACAACCAAACTGGTAGTCCAACATTCATCCCATGAATATTCAAAGTGGCCATCAAGGGGAACCAATGTTCGTAAAAAACAAAAAAAGCATAAGAATCCTGGTGGGAAGGGGTCCCTTGGTTGGTATCCTCATGAACTTTGGCCATGACATTCTTATACGCATTTTCATCCCTTGTGGGATTGTTCATGTCCAAAAAATTTTTATGCATTGACTTTCATGAAACAGTGGTATAAAAACCCATGCCTTCTAGGAGTAGGATCCATGCTTTCAATAGAAAAACAAAAGGTTCTTCCCAACCAGTGGAGTGGTTTTTCAACCTCTCTGGATCAATGATCCAAAAGTGGTGATACTAATACAACCTAAGGCCAACTATACCAAGAAACACTACACTAAAAAGTCCTAAGAGAAACATCGCAAACAAAAAATGTCTCCAAAACTTTAGCCTAGGTGGATAAGGTCTTGAGTCCAAAGCAATGAAAAAGTGGAAAGGGACTTTCTGGATATCGAAAAAGGTTGATTAAGTCTTGAGACTGATGAACGAAGGAGTGAGAAGAAGTTATCCCAACCTCCACTAACCATCCTTATCAGGTGCAAGTACCCATGATTCACGGGGAACCCTCCGTAAGTACCTAAAAGTGTCATGTGAAATCCTCCTCAAGTACCATGGGAAACCCCCCACATTAACCTTTGAGATCCCTAGGAAAAGAAACTAAGGTCACTAACTTTCAATAAGCATTTAGGGGGTACAGTCGATAGTCAAGATCAAACATATGGTAAGAGTGACTAAGCCCAAATCCTCAAAAGCACCACCTCTCACAGAGGTAAGGGCACTAACGAAATCCCCAATATACTGTCTCTCCACTATGCTCAACTAAGCTTCAAAGGGGTTGTCTCCTCAACTCTCCTTTGTGAAACCTTGTGTTTGACTCCTATGTGAGATGACCTTCCGAGATATACTTATATGATAGTTGGGTTTGAAATATCCCTAGATCAAACTCCTATGTCTTTTTACTAGCATTGGAGATTTATCTCTCTAATCCTAATCCAAGGCCCTATCCCTAAACTTGTTTGTGAGCTCTAGAAATAAACTCTGGTATATTTTAAATTTAGCATTCGTTTTAGCAATTGTTCTTACTCAAAGGGTATGGAAGTGCAACTGATGTTGTTTAAGACTCTTGCAAAAAATAAAAATTACAATAACAATGGAAAATAAAACTTTACACTAATTCTTCAATGAAAAAGAGTTTCAAAAAATAAAATGCATGAACAATCCTTCAAACCTTGAAATGAAAATATTTCCTTTCCTTATGCAAAATGCACAATGCAACTTTTAAGATAGACAAAAGAAGCAAACAAAATCATTTTATTT
>JZKD02S0974276.1:0-13659 GCA_000966675.3 Picea glauca | reverse complement strand
GAGCCGCAAAGGGGCCACACAAGAACTAGAGATAAGACTAGCTTCTTAGCTCACCTCCACAGTTGATCTACCACTCCAACACAGCTGAGATAAACCCAACTCCTCACAAGCAATCCATCAAGCCACAATTCGGCAGCGTAACGTTACGCTAACCGTTCATCCCCTTCTTCCTTCCTTTCCCTTTCTTTTATAGAAATTTGAGACCCACCTACTTTCCTAAATCATTAATTAATTAATTTTTAATGACAAACCTCTAAACATTCTCCGTCGTCCAAGTGTCACTCATCCCTAGGGTTCTCCAAAAATTAATTTCTTTTTAATAATTAAAAGACTCAATTCCCTCACTCCCGCAAAAATCGCTCCTTAAATTTCTCCTAGGGTTCCTAGATCCCCTCTCATGCTTTTAATCACTTTCCTAAAATGAAGTTTCTTAGTTTTAGTAACTCCTTAAATGTTGATTCCTTTTTTCTTTTTACCCTATGTCTCCTACTTTCCATTATTAAGTTTCCCTTTTTTTTTTACAAGTTTCCTCATTTCTATTTTTTTTATTCCTCTCTTTTATTTCTTTTATTTTTTTTTATTTTTATTATTATTTTTTTGTTAAACCCATAATGATAGATGCGCTTAATAGTCTTTTCAATATATATTCTTTTTTTTTTTAACTCCTAAATTTTTATACTCCCACACTTTAATAATTTTATTTCTTCTTTAAAATTTTAAAAACCTTGGGTTTCAATTAATTTATCCCCTCATTACTTTACCCACTTTACTTTTACGAAGACTTAACTAACACTTAGGAGGGTTTTAGTTTATGTTCTTAAGTTTATTTTTGGAGGGTCTTCTCTTAAGGTTAGTCAATTTTTTATCTTAGAGGTGTTTTAAATTTAGGTTCAGATTGAACTAGGTGACAATTCATTAGGGGAGTCATTTTTAATAATTTTATCAGGCGTTAAGGTCTTAGGGTCATCTAGGTAGTCTCATCATCATCATCATCAATGCGACATGCCCTTCAAGACGCACTACGTGCTCCAAGGGTGCCACTCACCTTGTTCCCTTATTTTGCGCGAAGTGCCCTTCAGGATGCACCACGTGCTCCAAGGGTGCCACTCACTAACTTGTATTTCTTTGCACGACGTGCCCTTCAGGATGCACCACGTGCTCCAAGGGTGCCACTCGCTAACTTGACGGATTGGTAGACATCTATAACCCCTGGAGTTAACTCTCCTCCAGGTGAATTTGTGGAAGACTAAGGGCTCTAAGGAATAAGGCCCCCGCCTTATTGCGCGCCCCTTAGAATCATCATGAGCGACTGTCATAGTCTTCCCTCACGGATCATGGATCGTCTCGAACTAGGTAATCATTAACCTACAGTTCGATCCATGACAAGAGTTCTAGTAGGATGTGGTAGGGCTTCTATCCACACCTCTCCCTCAACCTCTCTGGAATCATGTGTAGCCCCGTCACTCCATATGTGAGTCTTGGTCGGCAAGCTATCGTCAGCCTGCATCATCAACCATCATGTCAGATCATGTCAACAACATATCATAAAATCAATAGCATATCATCAAAACAAAACAATATCACCGTAAATGAAACAACCTAAATATCCCACTCCCTGACTCAATCTGGATTCCAAGGGAGTTCCACCGATGCCTCTTCATCCTCAGGGTCCGAAACCCTGCACACTCAATGAAACTGAGTCAGCAACACCTATCTACATCAAAGTAGTAAAAACATCCTGTCATCTAACTTAAGCATCATAATGAAGGAATAAGTTTTATCATCATAAAATCCAGATCACTTGTGAGCAAGTGTCCTCAAAGAATAAGTTTTGTAAGTGTGCCAGAGCGGGATGTTACAGCTGATGTGAAATCTCATGAAGTCGTGAAGTCCATCAACCGTTGGATAGAGCGGTGGGTTTAAGGAGTTTTGAGGACTGTCATATCTACACATGGGTGATTGTGAGCCATAGACCTCACGACGGTTCGAGAGTTCGATGTTCAGGAGGAACAAAGTTTGCTAAGGAAAAATCTTCTGAAGCCTGAAATCTTGAAGTGACATGGTTCGTTGATGTCACCTGGGATGATGTGGACACACAATATGTGTACCATGTGTCAGTAAGTTTTGAACTTATGGAAGATTGAAATGTTAGTTAGAATGTGACACATGTCACCCTCTCGATTGGGCCATGTGTTCACTTCCAGTATTTTTCCACGTGGCAGCAGATCCTACAGTCCGAAGACTTGGCACTCTGGGAGGATGGAGAGTGTGCACAGTCTGGAGCTCCCAAAGCCGGAGTCTCAGAGATCCTGTCAACCGTATATCTAAATAGTGAATGAGGACCATCGATTAGTGCATACTTCGAGTATTCGAAATTCAATGCTCTAGGGGATGCAAAGTTGGAGTTGAGAGAACCTACAAAGTTCTGAAGTCCCAAAGCTCTAGATAAGCACTTTTTCAACTAAGCGCAAGGTCACAACCATGGTCACATGTAGTTGAGAGCTGAGAGAAGAAGGGCTAATGGATGAATTGTTGTTTTCAAGATAGAAAAGTGATAAGGAAGGATTTATCACATCGTTTCGAGTCGTGGTCACCTAGGAAGTTTGTTTGAAAGAAGCGCCTGTGTAGAATTGAATTTTGTATCATCCAAAGGATAACACGAATGTGTTATATGATGCATATTGATACATATATGTTCTTCGTGAATTGAGAAGAAAAAGGACATGTAGCATGGTTTGGAAAATTTTGGTTATCATATGCTTAATTCTAACAAAAATGGTCGCTTGCAAATTTCGCATAATTAAGGGGTTTAAACACATCAGCTCAGAATGTGTATTTAAGAAATGGAAGAAGGTGAGGGAGATTCTATCCATGATAAGGAGGCCGAAGGCCAAAATACCAGAGTTGGTAATCCAGATATAGAGTCCAATGGATGCAAGGGGAAAGGAGAGTAGGAAACATTAATAGAAACTGTAAGAAGCCTGAAAATAGAAGTGAAGAGCTACAAAGAAGACAAGGAGAGACTGCTGAGAGAGAAAAGTTAGATAAATGCTTGAGTGTTGCAGAGGAAAAAAAAGAAGGGATCAAAATCAAAACAAGAGGAAGAATGAAGGTATCGTGAAGAAAGAGAGGATCATGGAAGAGATGGATATTGGAGAAGTGGCAGCAAAAATTATAGGCACCACTCACCTCCTTACTCAGAAATAAAGTTTTATGCATCGGAAGATCCTATAAGTAGTTCATAAGTGTCTTTTGTTAGGCACCAGAGAATAAGACATGAAGTGGACAGTTTACAAGGAGAGTTAAGGAAGATTAAGCCACCCTCCTTTGATGGTGAAAGAGAAATGGGATATGACATTGAAGCATGGTTGCTTGGACTCAAGAATTATTTTCAATTGCATAACTATTCATCAAACCTAGAAGCTAGGATTGCCACTTACCATTTACATGGAAAAGCTGCAATGTGGTGGGATCAATTGAAGCAAGTTGAACATATTAATGAGAATAGGATCACTTGGAAAAAGTTAAAAATGTACTTCCAGAAGGAGTACCTCTTAGAGAATTTCTATGACAATAAAATGCAGGAGTTCTTTGAACTCAGGCTTGGAAGCATGACTATGGCAGAATATGAGAAGAAATTCTTGGGATTGTTAAAATATGTTGGGTTTATAAATGATGAAAAGGTAAAGATAGAGAGTTTTTTTAGTGGATTTCCAGCCTTTTATAAATAAAATATTAGGTATGATGATCCCAAGACCTTGAATGAGGCCACCAGGAAGGCTAAATACCTGTATGAGCAAGGACAAGGAAGAGAATCCCTACAAAAATCTTGGAAGGATAAGAAGAAGGAGAAGTTCGATCAGAGGAGGAAAGGATTCAAACCTCCCTTTAATAGGAATGAGCCTAATATAAATCATCAAGAGCAGTATTCTAAGGGTGAATCCAAGAAAGAAGACTCATTGGGAAAAAGAGGAAGACCACCTATCCAATGTTCGGGATGCGAAGAAGATCACCTGTACAAGGATTTCCCACATAGAAAGGATAGAGTGAAGACTGTGCACAACGTCCAAGAGGCTACAATAGTCAAAGATATGGGAAGAATCTACGCATCTTTGGATGATTGACAAGCAGAGTACCAGTCCAATATGATTGAGGTGGAAGGTAAGATCATAAATTGGCTTGTTTCTATTTTAATTGATTCAGGAGAAAGTCATTGTTACATTGATCCTAAAATAGTGTATAGATTACATTTGGAGAAAAGTAAGCTTGGAAAATCAAGCTTGGTTCATCTAGCCACTGGAACCAAAAGGAGAATCCATGATATGGTCAGAGGATGTTCCATAAGTATTAATGGTGTGAATACAAATGTTGATCTAAATATCATACCATTGAGGTCTTATGATATTCTAATTGGAATGGATTGGTTGGACAAGAATCATTTTGTCCTACATTGTCATAGCAAGACATTTGCATGTCTTGATGGAGATGGAGAACAAAGCACTATGAGAGGAGTTCCAAGACTCATGTTTATAAGGGATATTTCAGCCTTATAGTTGAAGAGATGTTTTACAAAAGGATGTCAATGGTATGCAGCTCATGTGGAAGAGATAGAAAATACAAAGGGGCCAAGCCTTGAAGATTTCTTGGTACTACAGGAATTTGAAGATGTATTCCAAGAAATACCAGGGTTGCCACCCAGAAGGGAGATGGATTTCTCAATTAATCCAGTGTCTAGAGTTTCCCCAGTGTCAAAAACACCTTACAGAATGAGCACACTAGAGTTAAAAGAATTACAAATGCAGTTGGAGGAATTGTTGAAGAAAGGGTACATATGTCCAAGTGTTTCACCTTGGGAAGCACTAGTACTTTTTGTCAAAAAGAAGGATGGAACCTTGAGGTTGTGTATTGAATTTTGACAAATGAACAAGTATACTATAAAGAACAAGTATCCTCTACCTAGAATTGATGACCTCTTTGATCAGCTAAGAGGAGCAAAGATATTTTCAAATATTGACCTGAGGTCAGGATACCATCAGGTAAAATCAAGGAATAAGACATTCATAAGACAACCTTTAGGACTAGGTATGGGCATTATGAATTTGTAGTGGTTCCATTTGGACTGACCAATGCACCAACTGTCTTTATGTGCTTAATGAATGGCATATTCAGAAATTATTTGGATAAGTTTGTCATAGTGTTCTTGGATGAGATACTTGTCTATTCTAAGTCTGAAGAGAAGAATGAACATAACTTAAGACTGGTATTGCAAGTGATGAGAGAAAATCAATTGTATTCCAATCTGAGTAAGTGTTCTTTTTATCAAAAGAAGATCCATTACTTGGGAGACATTATCTCAGAGTAGGGCATAGCAATAGATCTAGAGAAGATTGAAAACATTAGAGGATGTCCAATGCCCATAAATGTGTCAGAAGTCAGGTCTTTTATGGGATTGGTTGGTTACTATAGAAGGTTCATAGTAGGTTTCTCTAAGATTGCTCATCCCATCGCTTATTTGCAAAAGAAGGGAACTGAATTTGAATGGACACCTAAGTATGAAGAAAATTTTAATATGTTGAAGGAATTACTTACTAGTGCACCCGTGTTAAAGATTGTTGACCCAAATGAAAGTTTTGTGGTATGTACAGATGCATGTAAGGAAGGACTTGGGGGATTCCTCATGCAAAATGGACATGTCATTGGTTATGAGTCTAGAAATCTGAAGGAGCATGAGAGGAACTATGACACACATGACTTGGAGCGTGTTTCCATTGTCCACGCCTTGAGGATGTGGAGGCATTATCTCATGGGGAAGAGATTTGAATTAAGGACAAACCACACTAGCCTAAAGTATCTTTTTGAACATCCAACCTTGAATGCCAGACAAACAAGATGGTTGGAATTTTTTAAGCGAATATGACCTCGATATCAAGCATATCAAAGAAAAAGAGAATAAATTTGCCAATGCACTTAGTAGAAGAGTGCATCTCATGCATGCTATTATTGTCAGTATGCATCAGTCAGACTTGAAGAGCATAATTTTAGATGGTCTTGCAACAGATCAACGTTACCTACAGGTAAAATAAATCTTACAACAAGGAGATGTACAACAAAAAATAAAGGAGTATGAGATTAAGGAAKATGGATTACTCATGCATCAGAATAGAATCTACGTTTCTAGTTCCGGAGAACTAAGGAATTTTATATTGAAGGTGTTATCACTCCAAGAAACCCTTTGTGGTTRTAGACCAAAGGTGCTTGGTAACTTCAAGTAAAAATGTTTTTTTATTCTGTGTAAGTGGATCAATGGGATAACTCAATTTAAATATGGTATTCRGATAGTCAAGATGGTAAACAAATGAACCAGTGCTCTCAAGGATTGATAATCAGTAGATAACTTTAAGTGGGCGAAGAAAAAATTGCTCATAAACCAGTACACAATGTAGGGTCTGATAAGCAATGAAGAAACTATTTACTCAGTTATGAGCCAAACAATGAGATAACAGTCATTCAAGGCTTGACAATGCAAATAAAAGTACAAAAAGAAGGTGGAAAAACTGACATCAATAGAGAAAGAAACCTGTAATCTATATTAGCATCTATAGGCCTGTGTACAATATAGCATTCCTGTATCCAAAACTGAACCCTTTAGTGCTCCAAATGTCTTTGGCTTTATAGCCTTACAAGATGAAATCTAGATCCTTGAAATATGGATCATATTTACTAAAAATAGTCAAACCAAAATAGATATAACAAGTGTAGGATGAGATCCTATAAAAATGGATCTAGAATGGAAAATCAAACAAAATAGGAAAGGTCCTATTTAATGATTTCTAAAAATAGAAGATTGTTGATGAAGTGCGGTTTTAGGCTCCCAAGGCTATTTGATTTGGTCCTCCAAAGCTAAAATTTGAATTGGGTGATGTGTCATTTGATCCCTATCAATTTGACCTTAAAAATGATCAAATCTAGTCAAAAAATTCCCTTTTGACTTTCATCTCCAAGAATGGCCTTCGGATTTTGATTTGATAATTCATAACCAGCTTATTGAAGAAGATTTCAAACCATTCAAACCCAAAAAATCTCGATCTGGGAAAAAATTCGGCTATTTTGGCCGTGACAGGCTTTCACCAACTAATTTACCCAAAAATCTACTCCTTAGCTGGTGAAAGGCGGAGCTTTCACCAGCTAACTAGTTATAATTTTGCCTTCTGCGTAGGTGAAAGCGCATATTTTTTCAAAATCAAATTTCTCAGTCATGGAGAGTCCGTTTTGCATGCTTAAATAGTCGATCGAAATCTACAAATCCTCATCTTTCTAATGGTGCTTTAAAATATACATTTGGAGCTCGAGAAGGGATTGAAAAGTGCCCTGCAAGTTTAAGCATCATTCTTTCAAAAATGCTAGTGCATTTTTTATCGCTAACAGGAAGGACAGACTGTCTAATTTTTTTCTCAACAAAGAGCCACTGCATCTTCTTGTCATTTGAAATTCAAAATTCCAAACAATTCTGCACACACAACACAACAAATTGCTATTCGAGCTGAAGTCTTGCACTGTTGAAAGCACTCGGGAGTCGTCTCTGTCTTTCAAATTTAGAAACTTAGCATACATTGGAGAGTTATGCGTGTTGGAGAAGTGATGAACCGATTTGATGTTGTCAACCAGGTAGTACAGCCTCTGTACCTGCGTTAATGGATTTGAATTTCCCATTTCTAGTGCCATGAGTGTGCAACATGCGTCACTGAACAAGATCCTCTTTGTAATCCTATTTTGACGTGCAAACCCGAGTCTCCATCATTACCCACTTTCACAAGCGCATTATTCTGGATTTGCATGACGTGGGATGATCGTATCATCATCAGATTTTAGAAACGTGGATACAACGCACGTGATTCCCTCTTTCTCCAGCTAACGGCCCGTGGGAAACAATCCTTAACTGTTGAAACTGACCTCTTTCACCAACGCACCACCCAGTGAGAAATGCTCCTTAGCTGTTGCAACACACCACTTTCACCAGTGCACACCCGCGGGAAAACGCTCTTTGGCTGTTTGATAATCCCCGCTTTCACCAGCTAACGACCTATGAGAAATGCCCCTTAGCTGGTGAAAGTTTCCACTTTCACTAGCTAACCACCATCTTTTAAGCACGTGTTAGCTATTTGAAAACATTTTATGAAAATTTTTAAAAGAAGACTTTTATGGGTCATCTTATTTCTAAGACAAAAATCAAAACCTAAGTCTTGCAGCTAGAAAAACTCAAAATCAATTTGAGAAAAATACCAATAGCCATGCTATCCACCACAAAATGTGACCAAAGGGATGGGTTGATTTTGGGAGCTAACATTTGGCTCCAACTGGGATGGGCATCTCCCTATGAGGTGACCAAGAACCTAGTAGTTTCAGTAGCCTTTAGCATTGGGCATGGAGTCATATGGCCTATGCAACTATTCTTCAGCAAACCTGTAGTCTGACTGTAGCTTGCCTGTAACCTGCCTGTAGATCATCTGGGGTTGAATATGATGACAACACTGGATATATAGCTCGTAGGAGGGAGCTTGGCTCCAGAGCACTGAAAAGGCACTGAAGATAAATTTGATAGTCTGGGTGTACACCCTCTTCATGAAGATGAAGAAGAGGACTCCTCAGTAGGGAAAATATAAGTCTTTGCAATGATTGCAACTGTGGACAATGTGAAAATGCAACATCAAGTGAACCAGTGGTACCAGAATTCCCAAGTTCAACAATCTTGTAGGCATCATTATATTGAGCTGTGAGAATGACAAGCCAGTCATGCAGTAACAATCTGCCCTCCTACACACCTTACTCCAAGGAAGCTGAAATCACCTTGTGAACCAGGATAGAAAGTATAACTTATGTATCAGCACTGTCATATAGCTCATTGATATTTCTCACTACTCCATACTGTAGTGTGCATATTTTCAACCTCCGCTTAAGTGAATACTTTGACCTGTCTAGGGAAATAGATCCTTTCTTGAAATTTTCTTCAGGCAGTACAATGACTGTATATTGAAATGAAAATTGCAAAACAGGGGGAGCATCTGAGTTCTTTCTAAAGCCATTGTTGTTCTCAAAATCAAAATCATAGGCATAAGTGGCATATGTATCACAATAGATAATATGTTTTACATTGTCATATTGTGGATCTGAGAAAAAGTGGTCGTGTGAGCGACCAGGTCTGAATTCGGGTGATGTTCTGAGTCTCAATACACAAGCAAAAGCATATGGATGACTCAACATTCGATATAAATCCTAAGGAATTGTTAAATCATCAGTGCTTGAATATAAAAACAATGAACCACCACTTTCAATGCTTAAGAACTTGAGTGAAGGCAAGTCTGTGTATTCATTTGTAACAACAAATATATCAACGCAGACACCTGCTTGAACAACCACAGTAGCCAGATCCTTGTAAAATGGAGTTTAGTTTGTTCTAGAAGCAATGCACGGTCAGCATCTTCACCCTTGCTAGACACCTTCAAAATTAGAAATGAAACTTGATAATAATGCCATTAATTATCATCTATCGTTGGGAACCCTTCTCATGGCATTCGAATTAAGAAAAATTGGATCTGTGCAAAATTTGTAGCGTTTTGCCCTGTTTTAGGTTTCACCAGCTAATTCACCTTACGATCTGCTAGTTAGCTGGTGAAAGTTCTTCTTTTCACTAGCTAACTGGTTATAATTTCACCTTCTGCGCTGGTGAAAGTTCTGTCTTGGTCAAATAGCATAGAAATAAACATTTTATGTTGCCATGTATAATCTCAAGTATTCATGAGCTAGCCACAAGCTGGAACTTGGAATCTTTCTTGACCTCTGATGTGTGAAAATAGCCTTCCAAGGTTCGTAGATATAGATAGAATCGAATTTGCTATCTTTATTCACACAAAAGACTGCTATTTCTGCAAAATGAAGAATGGAATGCTTGAGCAGCGAGCTTATTTCCTACACTAGTGCTTATCTCCTACACTATTCTACTCTAACCAGATCTGCAATCAGGTTAAGTAAATGTTGACTTCCACAATAGCCATCTGAGAAACTTCAAAACTATGATGACTTTATCTCTATCACTGCTTAATAGAAATTAATTGAAACATATCAGAAAGTCATACTCACCCACGGATATTGATGAATGAATGAAATCTGAAACTTGTAGAGGGTCTGAGATATATAATTCCATCAAATCACCCACCGGGTCTCTAAAATCAAGATCAGAAACATTCTGATTTATGAAAAAAAAACTACCCTTCCATGACTGGCTCTCTGTTTGTAGACAGATGTCTTCTTTGTTGTCCCAACTGAAAACAAAACTGATGCTCTTCTTTTCCTTCACACAAATCAATGTTGAATGTAAAAATCTACTCATCATTTTTTTATCTTTTAAAGGAGGCAATCTGATCTTGTTAGCTATTATTAACCATGACGTGCATACATCTCTGATCATCTCTTTGCTCATTATTTCTGCTACAATTCCCCTTTTTCTACAAGGCTGAAAGTTCATGGCCGCCCTTACTGATCTCACTGTTGAATGTAGGCTGCTCAACCCTTGCTAGAGAGACATGTAGGATGGATTGCCGATCTGGACTTTTCATCTCCTCACCTTCTTCTCCATATTTGTTGCAATTCTCCCGTGTCTGCACATCTGAAAAATGAAGGTTGGCCTCATCATCTACTGCAGATCCAAATCTGGGATTTAGGTTTTCTCTGTTATTGGGATCAAGAGACTCATGACTAGTATCAATTACAGCATCAACACATTCTTGATCATAATGAAGAATATTTTCTATAGTAACATATTCTTCATGAGTATCTAATTCTTTAGTCGGTAATTGAAATTCATGACAACATTGAGGATAGAGAAGATCAGCTGGAAATATCCCTTTACAAAACACATGGAAGGCAGCATGAAAATCAGCCAAAGAGATGATACTAGCAATAGGCAAAGATTGGTACCAATCACAAGCAATCCCTTCTAATGAAAAACAAAAGAGCTGGATCTGAACATCCTCATGCACTACCTGCAACCAATGCATGTAATCATGAAAGTCTAGCAAATGTTCAGATGGCACTTCCCACTCTTCTCCTCGAAATCTGGGAAGATTGTTCTCCCATTCATCTCTAGTAGGTACTTGATTAGGGAAACCAACAATACTTGAAAAATCACAGAACGCATACCTCTTTGCTAAGATCCTGTTCATGTCATGACAGTGGAGTCACCAACAATTTTATGAACAATGGAGTCACCACTGAATTTGTCCTTCATGGAGTTGCCAGATAGATGATTACAACCAAATGATGTCCAGGCTTTGTCTATCATCAAAGCTGGATCTATGTCATCTCCTAGGGAAGCTGAGCTTCAATCTCCTCCCCCCCGGCAATGATGCCAATTTATTATCACTCCAAGAAACCCTTTGTGGTTGTAGACCAAAGGTGCTTGGTAACTTCAAGTAAAAATGTTTTTTTTATTTTGTGCAAGTGGATCAATGGGATAACTCAATTTAAATATGGTATTCAAACAATCAAGATGGTAAACAAATGAACCAGTGCTCTCAAGGATTGATAATCAATAGATAACTTTAAGTGGGCGAAGAACAAATTGCTCATAAACCAGTACACAATGTAGGGTCTAATAAGCAATGAAGAAACTATTTATTTAGTTATGATCCAAACAATGAGATAACAATCATTCAAGGCTTGACAATGCAAATAAAAGTACAGAAAGAAGGTGGAAAAACTGACATCAATAGAGAAAGAAACCTGTAATCTGTATTAGCATCTATAAGCCTGTGTACAATATAGCATTCCTGTATCCAAAACTGAACCCTTTAGTGATCCAAATGTCTTTGGCTTTATAGCCTTACAAGATGAAATCTAGATCCTTGAAATATGGATCAGATTTACTAAAAATAGTCAAACCAAAACATATATAACAAGTGTAGGATGAGATCCTATAAAAATGGATCTAGAATGGAAAATCAAACAAAATAGGAAAGGTCCTATTTAATGATTTCTAAAAATAGAAGATTGTTGATGAAGTGCAGTTTTAGCCTCCCAAGGCTGTTTGATTTGGTCCTCCAAAGCTAAAATTCGAATTGGGTGATGTGTCATTTGATCCCTATCAATTTTCCCTTAAAAATGATCAAATATAGTCAAAAAATTCCCTTTTGACTTTCATCTCCAAGAATGGCCTTCAGATTTTGATTTGATAATTCATAACTAGCTTATTGAAGAAGATTTCAAACCATTCAAACCCAAAATATCTCGATATGGGAAAAATTTGGCTATTTTGGCCGTGACAGGATTTCACCAGCTAATTTACCCAAAAATCTGCTCCTTAGCTGGTGAAAGGCAGAGCTTTCACCAGCTAACTAGTTATAATTCTGCCTTCTACACTGGTGAAAGCGTAGATTTTTTCAAAATCAAATTTCTCAGTCATGGAGAGTCTTTTTTGCATGCTTAAATAGTCGATCGACATCTATAAATCCTCATCTTTCTAATGGTGCTTTAAAATATGCATTTGGATCTTGGGAAGGTATTGAAAATTTTCTTGCAAGTTTAAGCATCATTCTTTCAAAAATGCTAGTGCATTTTTTTATCGCTAACAGGAAGGACAAGCTATCCAATTTTTTTCTCAACAAAGAGCCACTGTGTCTTCTTGTCATTTGCAATTCAAAATTCCAAACAATTCTGCACACACAACTGAACAAACTACTATTCAGGCTGAAGTTTTGCGTTGTTGAAAGCACTCAGGAGTCGGCTCTGTCTTTCAAATTTAGAAACTTAGCATACATTGGAGAGTCATGCGTGTTGGAGAAGTGATGAACCGATTTGATGTTGTCAGCCAAGTAGTACAGCCTCTGTACCTACATTAATGGATTCAAATTTTCCATTTCCAGTACCATGAGTGTGCAACATGCGTCACTAAACAAGATCCTCTTTGTAATCCTATTTTGACGTGCAAAACCGAGTCTCCATCATTACCCACTTTCACCAGCGCATTATTTTGGATTTGCATGACGTGGGATGATTGTATCATCATTAGATTTTAGAAACGTGAATAAAACGCACGTGATTCCCACTTTCTCCAGTTAACGGCCCGTGGGAAACGATCCTTAACTATTGAAACTGACCGCTTTCACCAGTGCACCACCCAGTGAGAAATGCTCCTTAGCTATTGCAACTCACCACTTTCACCAGTGCACACCCACGGGAAAACGCTCTTTGAATGTTTGAAAATCCTCGCTTTCACCAGCTAATGACCTGTAAGAAATGCCCCTTAGCTGGTGAAAGTTTCCACTTTCACCAGCTAACCACCATCTTTTAAGCACGCGTTAGCTGTTTGAAAACATTTTATGAAAATTTTGAAAAGTAGACTTTTATGGCTCATCTTATTTCTAAGAGAAAAATTAAAACCTAAGTCTTGTAGCTAAAAAAACTCAAAATCAATTTGAGAAAACTACCAATAGCCATGCTATCCACCACAAAATGCGACCAAAGGGATGGGTTCATTTTGGGAGCTAACAGAAGGAAATGCATGATGTTCCTTATGCTGGACATCCCGGTTATCAAAAAACAATTACAATAGTAAGAAGCCAATTCTTTTGGTCGGGAATGAAAAAGGATTTTTCTGATTACATCACT
>JZKD02S0974253.1:171639-182582 GCA_000966675.3 Picea glauca | reverse complement strand
TCCTTGTCTCATGTCCCCTAAAAGAGAAATTTCAGCCATTGAAGAAGGAAGAAAGAGCCTAGCCATAGCTACACTCTCATTTATTCTTCTCCCTAAGCTAGCCGTACTTTCTAGAAGTCAAGAAGGAGGGGACGTCCCAGGCCTAGGTTATCTACACCTAGGGTCGTCCTTCTTCTAGCGTTTAGTGATAGAGCCTTGTTGTAGCAACACTCTCCCTCACTACACTCTCTTGTCTTGATTTATCTTTCATGCTAGCCATTTTTGCCAAGTTAACCTAAGGAAGGAGGAGAGAACACAAGGCCTTGCTTTAGCAACGCCGGAGTGAGCCTCTCTCCCCTGGGGATCTGATTTTGGGGCCTTGCCATAGCAACGCTTTAGAACTTTTCTTTCTAGTCCTTAGTTGTCCTCCTTCAACCCTTGCATCCTCTATTAAATTGACTCCATAAGCCCGAAGGCACTGATCTTAGACCTCTAGTGTTGAAGTGAAAGTGATCAAACAAACTCTCAAACTCTTTTTCCAAATTGAAACCCTAACTAACTGCTAACCCTAAAGTTGCTGACGTCATACTTGAATATCTCATCTTTATGCAACAACGTCTTGTTTAAGAATCAATTCAATGGTGATTTAGGCATTAATTGATGTTGTGTTGATTTGTTACATTGAATGCCATCTCATTTCAGTACCTATTGAGGAAGTGATATTATTTGCATTGCTATATTAACAAACATTGACTTCATCAATATTTATTGACATAATTGCTTATTTAAATATCAGATAGTCTTATGAAGTACTAACCCATTGAATCATAGCTTGCATATATTGGTTTGTTGTTGCCTTGTTCCAGGCATGTGTTTTTCTTTGGGGCTTCACTTCATTATTGGTTGTTTAGTCGGGACTATCTGTTTTGGTGGTGACCTATGAAAGGGGAACTTTACCTTTATCCTTTTAACTTTTGCCTCTTCAAAACTCCAAGTTACTGGGGACGTCTTCCCTGGGCCTAACCTCCCTAAAGAGAAAGAACCCCCCCATCGTGGTGACATTGGGTGGGATAGGTTCTTGTTACGCCAGTTTGACCTTCCTCTTGTATCCATTTTGACCCAGCTACAAACTGTGCGATAACAAGTCTCTTGGGTCCTCCTGAGTACCAAAGACCTCTATTAACTATTGTTGAGAGAGTTTTAAGTCAGATTGTCTATGAAGCTATAAATAAATCTTTTTTGTTTAGTTTTCTTTGTCTCTCTCTATCTTTTGTCAAGGTTGAAGGTGTATTGTTAAGCTTTAGGTTCTCCTTTGGATTCTAGTGAATCCCTGCTCTCTGGTAGTGGTTTAGGACCTAAGTCAGTCTCTAGTTTGTCATCCTTCTCTCTTGTTATGATTTGAAAAGAAAAAATATAATTGTTTGTTATTTTCATTTCATAAGCATATAAAAAACTAAAAAAATTGTTTGTAGTTTCTTAACCGCATTTGCATGTTTCTTTGCATGTTTGTTTGGTTGTAGTAGCTTAGGTTGTCTTTTTTTATATAAAAGAAAAGAGTTCTCAACCCAGAGTTCCTTTTTATCTTCTTCCTTGAAATTTTAAGTAGTTCCATTGCATTTGGAACGAAAAAAACATTCTAATATAGATTGCATATTAGGATCTTTTGAAAAGTTTGCACCTTGAAAGTTAAAAGAGCCAAATCTTCACTTGTAGGACATAGTTTGTTTTCATTTACTTTTAAAGCACAATGTTCTAAAAGCTCATTTTTAACTCGTCTCTTTCATCTCTCAAAGAACACCACGAGTTTCAGTACCGTACCCCTAAGTAATCAAGCCACTAAAATCAACGCTTAATTTAAAATCAATTAGACCTTTTCGTTTGTAGGGTACATCAACTAGACTAGGCTTTAGGGCCTTGGATTAGGTGTGGAGAGGAAACTCTCCAAGGCCACTTAACAAACTTAAGAGTCTGAGTTAGAGAGTGTTAAATTCCAGTGTCATAACATTTAGTCGGGACCGCCCTCTAACACAGGGGCTAAACACGAGGTCGTGTGAGGAAAGGCAGATGAGATAGCCCCTCCAAAGCCAAACCAAGTGTAGTGGGGATCATATTTGAGGGTCATTCTTGGGATTTTGTTAACTGCATCTGACTACAGAGCTTCATGGACCTCGAATCCGTTCAGAATCCTCAGTTGTCTTCTGTACCATTTTCTTTCGGTATCCTTGAAAGGCTTTAGACATAGTTATCCTACTCATATGATCTACTCAACTGTCGACTGTACCCGCCTGGTGACTGATTTCTAGATCGAAACTTAGTTTCCTTTTTATAGGTACTTACACAAGTGACTGCTTGGGCATACTATGGTACCTAGGACAGACGTCGGACCACGCTTTGTAGAGTATACCTGGAGGGTGTTTACATGTTCGAGTTACACTTGCACCGATAAGTTTCTCTAGTGTTGGTTGGCATAATTGTTCTTCCTACATTTTGCTTGATTTATCTTTAGGGATTTTTTAGTGGTGTGATTTGTGCTCCTTAGTTTTCCATATAAAGTTACTCAGTCATTACTTTGGGTCTCTGACCTAAGGTGGTAGAGCACCCACTCTGCCAGTCGTGAGGACTTTTGAGTCTTTTGCTTCGAAACGCGAAGCCGCCTCCTTATAGGCGTATATTTTTTTACCACTGATTTACCAGAGTCAGTGTGTGAGACTTTTACAGACTCAAATGATCCTGCAAGGGAAGAAAATGTGCATAATATCTTCATGGAAAAAGTTACCAACGATACCAACCAAGGAACCCCTTCGCAAGGGGATTCTTGTGCTTTTCCTTTCTTTGGAAATGTTGGTCTCCCTTTGATGGCCACGTTCTACATTACTGGGTTGAATGTGGGACTACCGGTTTGGTTGGGTACCATTCCAAATGTCCCTAATTCTCTTGACGCTTCTCAGTTAAGCACCTTATGTCATGGGCATCATGTTGATGTTCCTTCGTCAGCAAAGTCTTCTCCTCCTCCTTCTGCCTTCTCTGGTGAAATTATAGTTACTAGTAATCAGAAGTATAAAGGAAATAGAAAGAGGAATAATAGGAAGAAGAAATCACCAACCTCTGTGAGTCATGTTGGAGATAGGTCATCAACCTCTACAAGTCATGTTGAAGACCAACACCCAACCTCTGCAAGTCATGCTGGGGGCAAGCACATGGCCTCTGCAAGTCATGCTGGAGGAAAAAGTCCAGACACTGCTAGTCATACTGGCGATAGGTTTGTAGACTTTGCGAGTCATGTGATCGACCAATCACCAACCTCTACAAATCATGTTGGAGATGTGCAACCAACCTCTGCTAATCATGTTGGAGAGTCGTCAGCAACCTCTGCGAGTCATGTTGAGGACAAGCAACCAGCCACTGCTAGTCATGTTGGGGGCATTGATTTTGTTGAGAAACCTAGACGGATAGCACATAAGCCTAAGTTCCCTTATAAGCTTTGCAAGGGAGATCACCTTACTCATATGTGCCCTAGCATTCCAGAGGCACGAAGATTGTGGTCCATGTCTCCAAGCTCTTATGCTTATGAATCTTCTTTGGTTTCCCCGCAATATATTCATCCTTTGGTTGATGAAGTGGTTGTGTCGATGCAATCTTCGGTCGATCCCACTCTTCTTTTGAGGGTGATGTGCCTTCAGACCATGTTGTCTCATACCCTATTCAGCCAGTGGTTGAGGAAGTGATCGTGCCGATGCAATCTTCGGTCAATTTCCCTCTTCTCTTGGAGAGTGTCAATTCTACCAAAGTGGTCATGCCGATGCAATCTTCGGCTGATCCCACTCTTCTCTTGGAGAGTGTCGAGTCTACCAAAGTGGTCACATCGATGCAATATTTGGTTTATCCCAATCTTTTGATGGGGAGTGAGGTGTCTACCGACTATGTTGTTAGCATTTCCAATTCAGTACTTTCATAACAAGGGGGCATACCACTCACTTCAAGCACACCCCCTCCAAGTCCTATGATGGTTTCCTTTGATTGGAATGACCTTGTTAAACCTTGCCTTCCTTCTTTTGTACCCTTTCAAATAAGGGTTGACCTTAATTCAAAAAGCATTTATTGATGTATTGTGGATGAAGGAGCCTTCGCAAGTGTTTTATCCTCCTCAGCTTGGCAAGCTTTGGGCTCTCTCGAGCTTGTGTCTGCTTCACATGAGTTGTTGGCTTTTGACTGATGTCCTAATGAGTATTTGGGGATTCTTCCTTAGTTTCCTATCTCATTAGGTGGGAAGATTGTCCTTGTCGATGTTATAGTGGTGCAAGGCCCGTTAGATTTCAATATGCTTCTCGAGCGTGATTATGTATATGTTATGAGCGTAGTGGTGTCTATGCTCTTCTGAGTGATGCATTTCCCTCACAATGGAAGCATTGTCACCATCGATCGGTTGGCATCTGAGAATCACCATCCTAATTCAACGTTAGTTCAGGTTGCCCCTTTATATGTTCCTCGTATTCGTGTAGACTCTACCCCACCACAGGTAAATTATGTGGTGTCTTATTCTCGGTGTTCAATTGCTCTTGAGCAAGAACTTGTTCACTCATATTTGCCTTCTTAAGACTTGGTCTCAACAATTGATATGGGATCCCTTGCTTCCCCCTCTTGGTCCTTGTGATCTCGAGTTTCCTTTTGAGTCTGATCTCACTATTTGTAGATCCTCAAGCCTTTGTGCTTGTGATTCTTTGTTGATAGACTCTGCCAACCCTGACCAGAACATCCATCATCATATGGAATATGGTCAGTTTGCTTTGCCCTTTGGGATTGTTGATCCTCCTCGTTCACGTTATTTCTCAGATATTGAGTTGCCTTCGGATGAGGCTATCCTTGAAGCCATGACTACGGATTAACCGTGGGAAGACTTACACCGTAGCTTATGGTTTCTTCCCTTTTGGGAGACTTTCCAAGTTGACTACCGAAGTGACTCTTGGTCAAAGCCTAACAATGAGCTCTACTTGAACTAGTACTACTCATGAGTCGTAAGGTTGTGCGGTGCCTTGTACCATATTGTGTAGTCTAGGTTTGTTGTTTTCAAGTTTTGTATTCAATATCACCTCTTATTTTCTGAATTTTCTATCTATATTGTATTTATTAACTTTTGGATGAGTGTTATTGGCCTTATATGTAGGGTCTTCGAGAATTATTTTATTTCTTTGACATTTGTTCATCATATTGATCTATTTTGATAGGTATTGACCTCAAAACTAGCATATATGTTAGGTGATCTTAAGTTTCCCTACTTGCATTGTTGCATTATCTGTTTCCTAGTTCATTTGGCCTTAGGATTGACCCCATTGAATTGCCACACTAACCTTCTTTGTTGATAAGTGTGTCGTACTTTATGTGGTAGAGCCTTCCTTCCATGGGCATACTAGTTAGAGCCTTGTTTTCCATTTGATGCCCATTCTGAAGTACTTCATAGGAACATGAGTCCTGTTTAGTCCCACCATGAATTTGTGTTGAAGCCTCATCCTTCTTCTTCATCTTTTTTCTGGCCTATACCCGAGGGACTCCCCAAGAGAATGGTTTGTCTTCTTTCAAGCTCACTTAAACTAGGAAAGAGACATCTAACGAGAAATTATTTATCATTTTCGGCCTTTTTTAGATTACATAAGAAAAGGAGCCCCACTAGAGTCTTCTTTAAGCTCTTTTCAGACTCTCTAAAATTGAAAATATTGTCGAGCGATCTTATTGCCCTTCACGCTCATCAAAGTGAAATTCGAAGGCACATCTATCTAGCGATAGTTTACCCCTTTTTCGGTCTAGATGGATAATTTTACAAAAAAGTATGCCCTGGGAGCTACAGTTCGCTAGGATAGTATTCTCAGGTGTAAGTTTAACCCTTTTTTGGGCCTAAGGGACTAAATTTGCGAAAAAGGGCCATTCTCCCTAGTTTTGGTTTATCACTTTTTCGAGCCTTGGAGATTATTTACGGAAAAGGAAACCCCTTGGAGTCTTCTTTAAGCCCTTTTCATACTCCCTAAATAAGAAAAGATCATCGAGTGACCTTGTTTCATCCAGAAGGAACATATATTTGGCACAAGTTTAACCCTTTTTTCGGCCAATTGATTATCGAGGAAAAAGGTACACCTCGGGAGATATGTATCGCTAGGAGAGTTATCCTTAGTTATCTTTTATACTTTTTTGGGCTCAGGGGACTAAATTCATGAAAAAGGACGAGGGACTCCATAGTTAATCTCTTTTCAGACTCCTTAAAATTGAAAAGATAGTCGAGTGATCTTGTCTCTATCACACCTGTTAAAATGGTTTTGAAGAGATGTGATTTTGGTATAAGTTTAACCCTTTTCTGGACCAACTCAACTATGTACGAAAAAGGAATACTCTCGCCCCAGTGACCATAAGAGTTCTCCTTGGGATGATTTTATTCTTTTTTGGAATCTGGAGACTAAACTTATGAAAAAGATCACTCTGGAGTCTTGTTACTGGTTTTTTAGACTCTCTAAAAATGAAAAACTGTCGAGCTTACCTTCTTTGGGCTCGTAAAACTTTACATTGAAGGAGGCTCATTGTGTCGATCCGCAAATAACATTACATGTCTCACTCTTGCATCTTTGGCCTAAGGTTGGCTCCATTTTGTTGTTGCTAAACTTTTAGAGCATTCCGTAGGTGCATTCCTTGCAACATTTTTTCCTTTGCGTTCTGACACTGTGACCCATGGATAAATTTTCTCGAGTGTCCTTATCCTCCACAAGTCTCCTTGCACTGAGCATCAATATGTTCCATGCGCTTGGAAATAGTTTGCTTTCCCATGACACTCATTCCTCCTTTGTAACGTAGTGTTCTTTTATTTTTTTTCAAGCTCGTTAAATATATGAAAAAGACAAAAAAAAACTAATATTCCAAAAAGAGGGGACCGGAAAACATTATCTTTTACTGGCAGCAATCTAGTCACCCTTGGACAGAGTACATCCTAAAGTTTGTTCTGCAAATCACTTGGGATTTAGTATGGCCTTAGGAAGTTGTTCTTGTTACATAGAGTTGTGTCGTCCTCCATTTGGTTACTCTTCCAAACACATAGAGAGTTTGTGGTGCCTTTTGTGCCATAAGTTTATGTCAATAACACGCTGCTTGAGTCTTTTCATATGTCGTGCTCCTATCTGAGGGAAAGTATTACAACCAGATTCATCCATTCTGCAATAAGTCTCTTGACCTTCATAAGTCGCCCATCCTGAGAGTCTCGTCAAGTGTACATTCAAAATCAATGAAGTTTTGTGCCTGATAATCGAGATATTCTAGTCTTTCTATGACAGTTTGTCGAAGACCTCATGATAGTGAGTTTTTCACTCCTATTATACTCCTACATGAGTTATGAAGACCTTGAATATATTGCTCGAGTTACTGAAGCTATCATCTCCAACTACATGCATTGATGCCTCCTGAAGATTCATATTAAATTGTATTTGTTTATCTTCTAATGATTTTGAGATGTAGATTTGTTGGGTATTATTCGTGACTACAATATCTATTGGAATACACGTTAGTCATGTGGCCATGATTACAATATATGAAATGGATATGCAATGTACTTGATTGGCAGCCATGCTTAGTTTGTCCTAAACATGGGTATGCTCGCCTCAGTGATTATTATTATTCTTTTATCGATGACATGCTCGTGAATACTCATCTAGGCTCACTTGACTCGGTGCCTTCCCATTTTATTAAATATGTTATAATGTATTTCGGCCATTAGTTTCTCTTCTAACCTCACACATTAGGGGGCATCTGTTATAGCTCAAAATGCCACTATCGTGCATTTTTTACTTTGTCCTGCTTACTTGCACATCCACCAACCATTTTTGTTGAGGTTTCTCTTGAAAAACAAACTTTTTGCATGGTGTGTGTGCCTTGCTACATATGAAACACGCCTACATACGCTAGTTGCATGCATGACAGTCTGCACATACTCTAAAAAGTTATAAAAATTAAAAAGTTTCGCGCTTTCGGGAAAAGTTTACAGGCTATGTCAAGTTTCACAACCATCTTATCTCCTGTAGCCCTTCTGACAACCAATTAACTATCTTTTCTCCATATAAAAGGGGCCCTAGTGGGGTCATTTGGATATATGAAAGAAGAGGCAAGTGAACTCTACCAAAATTTCTCCCTTTCATTCCAAGCCTTTTGCATCATGTTCTGAGTTTCATCCTCAACATTCCCTTCCAATCATCCTCCTTTATACAATCCATCATTTTACCCTATATTGGCATGTTGGTTGTGAGGATAACATATTGGGAATAGTGCACTTGGAGTCAAAGTAGAGAAACTGAGGCAAGGTTCATGGAGTGGCATTGGTAAGATTCAGGTTGTAACTTCCAATCTTGTTATCAATAAAAGAGAAACTTATTGTCCCAGATATTTATGCCTTTATGTTTATATTTATGGATGGTTTACATGAATATCTAACCCTTTAGATGATCTTGGTAGTTATGCATATGTTGTTATAGTTTGTTCTATGAAGTTGTTTCAGGCCAGCTTTAGGAGGAGGCCTTCAATATTGGAATGAACAACAACATGAAGGGATTTACGATAGACGGAAGGACTCAAGGTACACGTTTCAATTTTCTCTCCCTTCCCTTAACTATCATTAGTTTTTTTTTGGATTTTGGGTAGAATATAATTTTTTTTATCTTTTAAGGTGTTAAGGCTATGCCTAGTCACTAGACTCGGATTAGGGGGATTTTTCCCCATAGTAGGCTCCCTTCAGACTCATCCCCCCCCCNCCCTCCCCTCATTATGTTTGTCCTTATTTATATTTCACCACCACCAGATGGAGAAAACCTACATACTATTGGATGGTTATGCACCCTATAGACTTTGTCAATCCTTTTTCTTGGTGAAAATTTCTCTACTTCATCCCACTAGGGTTTTCAAGGGTAGATTTTATGGGACTTTATAAGGACTTTCTTGGAAATATTTTTCCTATACTCTTTTTACATGCTACCTCTCCTTATCGGTTGAGCACTTTGTTCCTCTCATAGAACAAAGTATGAATTATGATGTAAATTCTCTTCCCACCCCTAGTGAAAGGGAATTATTTTTTTCATATTCTACGAAGGTGATGTTAGAGAATCCCCTAGAAATGATCAAACATGAGAGATATTGGCAAGCTATACAAGATTGTCTTGTCTTGTCCTATGACTCGACAAGAGGGATATAACATGAATGAGAAAGGAGAATGAATTGATTGAGATAAAGAATACAACAATCTCAATTAGAGAGAAGTTATGATGCATGCCAGCAACAAATGAAGATAATGCCAAAGTTTCGAGCATATCAATTGCAGTGGGCACAAAGATTGTAGGCATTATAAGGAGGAAAAAAAGAGATGAGACTAAATTTTTTCATGATGAGTTTAGGAAGAGGAATTTGATTCTATGTTTTCCCAATGGAAGAATGATTCCAATAAGAGGGAAGTGTGGGGAAAATAGACAAGCAACAAAGTGATTCGAGGAAACTAGACAAAGTTATGTAGATGAATGTCTTATGGGAAAGTGAGCATAGATCAGTAACTAGAGGGAGAACTCCATGAGGTTTGAAGAAGTGGCATCAAATGATGGAAGATGGAAGAGCATTATGAGAGTAGAAAAACTACAATAGTATCGAGAAGGAAAACCACTGGAGAAAGGAGAAAAGTCATCTCAAAAGGACAAATTAAACATAACTGGTAGTGGATGTGTGAAAGCAATGTGAGAATGTACCACCAACACCAACTGAGAGAGGGAAAAAAACACATGGACCAAAGGATAATAACTGAGAGACCTATTCCATAGTAAAGAACATTATAATATAGCTTGAACTGAGAGGGGAGAGTGTACATATAATCGATATTTCTGATGAATAATACAAATTACCCATGGCCCAAAGACACTTGAACATGGAGGAAAGGAATATTTGCAAGCTAGAAATGATCAAACATGAGAGATATTGACAAGCTATATAAGATTGTCTTGTCTTGTCCTATGACTCGACAAGAGGGAGATAACATGAATGAGAAAGGAGCATGAATTGATTGAGATAAAGAATACGGCAGTCTCAATTAGAGAGAAGTTATGATGCATGCCAACAACAAAAGAAGATAATGCCAAAGTTTCGAGCATATCAATTGCAGTGGGCACAAAGATTGTAGGCATTATAAGGAGGCGAAAAAGAGATGAGACTAAATTTTTTGGTGATGGGTTTAGGAAGAGGGATTTGATTCTATGTTTTCCCAATGGAAGAATGATTCCAATAAGAGGGAAGTGTGGGGAAAATAGACAAGCAACAAAGTGATTCAAAGAAACTAGACAATGTTACGTATATGAATGTCTTATGGGAAAGTGAGCATAGATTGGTAACTAGAGGGAGAACTCCATGAGGTTTGAAGAAGTGGCATCAAATGACGGAATATGGAAGAGCATTATGAGAGTAGAAAAACTACAATAGTCTCGAGAAGGAAAACCACTGGAGAAAGGAGAAAAATCATCTCAAAAGGACAAATTAAACATAACTGGTAGTGGATGTGTGAAAGCAATGTGAGAATGTACCACCAACACCATATGAGAGAGGGAAAAACACACATGGACCAAAGGATAATAGGTGAGAGACCTATTCCATAGTAAAGAACATTATAATATAGCTTGAACTGAGAGGGGAGAGTGTAAATATTGTTAGCAATAATTCTTGTCCCGGGCTCGAGAGCACCCAAACCTGTTGGTTGCACAGGAAGCACTAAGCGCAACACGGGAGAATCCCTTTTTCAGTAGCGAGTCGAGCGAGCGGGCGAAGTTTTTCCATTGGTGGCCGAGATCCACCTACAGAGTTAATCGACGATCATCGGGTTTTCGGGGCTGTCAAGTTGCCTGGGGTTTAGCAAGAGGGAGCATCAATGGTTCAAAATAAATCTGGATCGTCCGATCCAACCGGGATAGATGGCA
>JZKD02S0974253.1:106602-122345 GCA_000966675.3 Picea glauca | reverse complement strand
CCCGCGTAGAAGAGTGTACATACTTCTGGGGTGTAAATACTTCATGGGGTATAAACACGGCTGAAAGCAAGGACCTCTGAATCAGGAAGATAATCAGGCTCCACAACCAACATCAACCTCAAGGAAGAAAGTTCCAGCTCAGTTGGTAAGAGGGCTTCTTGACCATAAACCATCTAAAAAGGAGTACAACCAATGCTTACTTTGGCGGTAGTTCGATCTGCCTAGAGGGCATAAGTGAGGAGAGTGTGCCACTGATGAGGCTTGTCTTTGATGAGCATTTTGACGATTCTTACCAGATTTTTGTTGGTAGACTCAGCTTGCCCATTTCCTTGGGGATAATAGGCTGATGAAGTGAAATGTTTAACACCCAACTTGGCTAAAAACTAATTCATCTTAGCAGAAATGAAAGCAGGACCATTGTCTGTAATAATTTCCAATGAAAGACCAAATCTGGAAAAAAATATTATTTTCAAGGAAAGAAATTACCTGATCATCTGTGGAATGCTTGAGTGGAACAACTTCAGCCCATTTTGTAAAATAGTATGTGGTTGTTAGAATAAAAACTTGCCCAGTTGATGAAGGAGGATTAATAGGACCAATAAAATCCAATCCCCACTTTGAAAAGGGAAAATTTGGCAGGACAGGTTGTAATGGCATGGTTGAGAGGCGTTCTTTCCCAACAAATTTTGGCACTTGTCACAAGACCTCGAAAAAATGTAAGATTCAAAAAATATCGAAGGCCAATAATATCCTTTTCTAATAATCTTGAAAGCAGTGGTTTTTGCAAAAAAATGAACTCCTACATGAATGATAGAGCTTGAAGAACCATGAGCTTCTTGCAGCAATTTCTGTGCATCTTCATTGTTCACACAGCAAAGCAACAAACCATCAACTGATATTTGAAATAATAAGTCTCCTATAATGACATATCTTTCATATTCAAGACATATTCTTCTCCTTTGATGGGTGTCTAAGTTGTCTGGGCATATTTGGTTCTGTAAGTAATAAACCAAATTCATGTACCAAGGATGCTCAGACACAGGGAGGATTTGATTGTCAATGTAAAAGAGAGCTGAGAGGGAACTATATTCTTCATCGATTTCTTCACCATTCACAACATGTTGAGCCAAGTGAAGGGCAAGGTCATGTCCCTTAATAGTGGTAGAAGTTATGATATGTAAATCATGCTCCTGGATCTTGGCAAGCCAATGTGCAAGCTTCCCTGAAAGATAATTATGTGAGAGCAAAACTTTGACAGCAGGTAAAGGGACTTTCACCAACATATGCTTACCTAAGATGTAGTGGAGAAAATTTTCAACAACCTTAATAAGAGCGAAAGCGTGTTTCTCAATAAAAGAGTATTTGAATTCATCATCAGACAAACTTTGACTCATGTAAGCCACAGGTTTTTCGTTTCTTTGGTTGTCATTTTGCATAAGGACAACATAAACTGCCTCCTTAGTGGCATTAGTATATATCACAAATTCCTTCTCAAAATTCGTCTTTGCCAAAAATGGTGCGAAGCTGATTGATTTCTTAATCCCTTCAAAAGAATTTTCGACGTCATATGTCCAAGAAAAAGAATGATCTTGCTTAAGCAGATTATGGATTGGCTTGACCATCATCGCAAAATCTAGAACAAACCTACATATGAAGTTAATAACCCCCATAAAGGCTTGAACTTCTTTCTTGGAAGTGGGAGTAGGAAGGTTAAGGATAACAACAATCCTTTTAGGATCGATGCTTATTCCCGAATCGGAGATGATGTGTCCAAGGAGCTTGTCCTTGGTAACACCAAAAATGGACTTGGAAGGGTTTAGGGAAATTCCAAATTTCCTACATCGCATGAGAAATTTTCTCAGATGACCAAAATGATTTGATCGGATTTTAGATTAAACTGTTAAGTCATCAAGGTAGATCTGAATGATCTTACCGATCAAATTGTCAAAAGCTAATTGCATAGCTCTTTGAAAAGTGGCACCTACATTATATAAACCAAAAGGCTTATGTTCATAAGCAAAGGTACCCCAACAAGTAATAAAGGTGGTTTTATTTTTATCTGCCCTCTTTACCTTGATTTGATTGTAACCGAAAAACCCGTCAAGTAAGGACATCATTTGTGACCCTACAACTTGCTGCAAAATCATTTCCATGTTAGGGAGAGGGAAGTGATCTTTTATACTAGCTCGATTTAATGCGTGAAAATCAACGCACAATCTAATCTGACCAGTTGTTTTCTGAATGGGGACTAGATTTGAGACCCATTCAGAATATTTGACCGGAAAGATGATTCCAGTCTTCAAAATTTTTTCCAACTCCTTTCTAATAGTTTCTTCTAGCACAGGGTTGATAGGTCTTTGTTTTTGCCTAACTAGTTTTACGCCTTCCTAAATGGGGATGGCATGTTGTATAAGGCTAGGATCAAAACCACGAAGATCCTTATAAGACCAAGCAAAAACATCTTGAAATTCACCAAGCAACTTGGAAAACTTCTCCTTCTCTTCATATGAACATTTGGCACCTATTTTAACATTCTTTGGGGTCTCGAGTGTCCCAATGTTAAAGGACATGGTTTCACCCACCTTCCTTTTCGACTCTTCTTCTTTATGTTTCTCCTTGCTGCCTACATCACTCGAAGAAAATGAACTCTCTAGAGGAGTCAATCCTTTATGAATCTTGTTATCTTCTATGGATATAATTTCCTTAGGCTTAAAAGGTTCATTTTGAATAAAAGCACAAATGCTTTCATCATTAGGGAAGACCTGCCAAGATTCTATATTGTCAGGAATATGCAGACAATATAGGGATTGAAAGGTACAATCAGGTCTGTGTGGCAAAAGTTTTCGATTAGGAGAGGCTGCAAAAAATGCTAATCAATCAACCATTGAGTTTAACTCCCTTTTAACATGGGTGATGTTGAAAGATAAAAGGTTCGAGATAAGTGCCCAAACATTTTGGGTGTATCGTTTCATCAAATTGTTGCTAGGAGAATACATTTTACGCACAAGATTCACAACAAGCTCGGAATCCCCAAAAATTGAAAGGTGACCACAACCAAGATTATAAGCGTTTCCAATGCCTAATAACAAGGCTTCGAATTCAGTGACATTGTTAGTGCAGGTGAACTCCAACTGGTAAGAGAAGTTATGGATTTTTCCTACAAGAGAAATCAAGATAATGCCATCTCTGTTACCTTCATTTGAGCTTGAACCATCAAAGTGCATGTGCCACATGCCATCATCTAAATCGATTTGTTCCATGGGAATGTTATCTTCCTCAACAAAGATGGAATACACTCCTAAATCCTCTTCGATATAGTTTATGTTAGGTTGTGGGACACTCTCTATGTAGGGAAATATCCTTCCTTTTCTAAGGACTTTAATGTTTTTTTCATTCCAAGGAACAGATAAATGTGTTCTATCAAGTGAGAGGTATCCACCCGTTGAGGCTTGCCAATCTCTTCCTAAGATGACTGAGTAATTGCTTACTGGCATATCGATTACCTAAATATTGAGGGTCGTCCTTATTTCAGGATGAGTGCATAAAACTAAGGTCACATCTTTAATCTCGCCTATGGTCTTTTGTTGTAGACTATTATAAGAGAGCATGCTTCTGGTGTTTTCATTTGTACAAGACAAGCCTAGCTCTTCCATAATAATCTTCAACATCACACTTGGGACCGAACCACCATCAATGAGGCAACAATGGGCAATTTTATCCATGATCTTTACAGAAATATAAAAAGGGGGATTTTTTACAGGGTATCTAAAGTTATGTACACCTATTTTATTTACAGTAGAATCCTCTTCAGAAAGATTGGCTACAACGAAAGCTTTTCCTTCCATGAATTGTTTCAGATGCATCTGTTGTTTAGGGAAGACAACCATGTCTAGGAGGGTTGCATCTGCTTTGATGTTGGCCAATTGATTCAAGATATTGTATTTGGAAGAGGGGAGAGGGGGAGTGATTCTTTGACCCTCAGGGACCTTAGGAACCTGGGGAGTAGCAACGGGTGAGGATGATATCGAGGTAGAAGAATTACAGGGAGAATCAATTTTTCCCTTGGGAGCATAGGCTTTATTCCTAGTGTTGATGACCATGACATCCCATGGCTCTGCAAATTCCAGGACAACGATAGTAGCTTCTGGTATTTTACCAAAGAAATTATCTCTAGCACTCTTCTTTACCTCACATGTGGTTTCTTCTTGGTGTTCCTCGTAAAAGTTACACCAACCCCGAGGCAAGATAACTTTAGGCTGGAAATTGTTTTCAACCAAAATTCTAAATGGGGGTGCAGAAGAGGATGAAGCTCCAGGGGTGAGAGGGGAGACAATACCCTTTCGCTCAAACACTCGATTGTTCATATCTTGTACTATTTGTAAGAGAGCGGACATGTTTGTCTGTCTAATTGATTATCCGTGGGAAAGACCAGTTCTTTCAAGTTGTTCTTCATACTCTGAGCAAGCGTGCAGAGCAAAACCAAGATTATCAATGGCCTTTTATTCAAGCATATGAAGGTAGGGAGAAGGCAATTCATTGTAGTAATGCATGAAAGCGGCTTGGTTCTGGGGGCAGATAGGTTCGAGGATTTGATTGTACAACTTGGTGAAACGCAAGTTGAAAGACTTGGTGGTTTCACCATCCTTATAGGTGACATTATTATACTCCCTTAACTTCTCGCCAGGGCTTTTGGATTGCCCATAAGTGGATCGGAACCAATAGATTAACTCCTCCCAAGTAGACATGATCTTAGGAGGACGGTCAAAGAAGTCGGCCACAACCTTCCCTTCCAAGAAATTGGCAAACAAGCTCATGCAAGTGTCATTGTCGTTGGCCCCTATGTTATGACAAGCATTAGAAAATTCCACCAGGTGTTCGTTTGTGCTGACAATGTTATTTCCTGAAAACTTAGGAAAGTGCTCTTTAAACTTCATAAGTGGACGAGTAGTAGGATCTAGGTTAAGAGGAGAGGACACATGCCACGGTGTGGTTGTGGTGTCTTCTTCAAACTGAAAAAGACCATACTTTTTGATGACTTTGGTGGAATTTGTGGTAGATTTTACAGGGATATGGTGGCTATATAAGCTACCAATCACCGATGACGACGAAGACTGAGAAGATGGAGCACTTCCAGTGCCACCAGAGCCTCCACTAGATGCCATCCTATGGATAATAGGTGAGGGAAAGAAAGACGATCTGGATGAATCAGACAAATTTCTCCTTAGAGCACTTTGTTGGGCAGATAACACAATGTTTCTCCTTTGTATTTCAGTGATAATATTGATTTCAGGTGAAAAGCCTCTTCTTCTTCTAGAAGCAAGAGAATCTAAGGACATGAAAGAAATGCCAAAACTTGAAGAAACTGAAGGTTACTGCTGATTTCTAGGTTGTCTACGTCTAGCTTCCAATTGTTCTTGAACATTAATATCTCGTTCAATTGCTGTCCAAGAATGGTTAAGCTCAACACAGGTCTTGACAGTGTCTAAAATAGTATGAAACAAGTTCAAAGAAATGTTGGTCTGGTCTTGGAGACTAGGCTCAAGATTGGGTTGCCTCACAACATGAACAATCATTAATACAAAAACAATCAAAGAATCAATATCAGAAAAAGAAACATGTATCGATGAGAATCGAGTATAAAAATTAACCAAAGAGATATTGAAGATCTCCCTAGTATGGTCACCAAATAAATGTTGAGGAAAAGATATGAAATGATCTTACTCAAGCATTTTCATATTCTGATTGGCTAAAGAAAAATAGATGAGAATATCACCCTATATTTATAGCCAGCAAAAGTAACATCCTAACTCACACGTATTAATTACAAGTGCTTAGGCTAGTCTTTTATCAACAAAAAGCTTGCTGGAAATTTATTTTTTATGTAATTTTCTGAACATATCAGTTGCTGAAATAAATGTAAAGATAGAAGAAATGTCACCAAGATGATAATCAAGACAGATGAGACATAAAGAAATCCTTTATTTCATTCAAATTCACCAAAGAGTCATTTTATTTACAAAATCTCATGCATAAATTTTGGACCAAAGTCAAACTTAGACATCCCCGATGGAACATACAAAAGGACCTCTGACAGAAAACCAAAAATGAACTCTAAAAGCTGGATCATCTTGCCACAGATTGCTGCCCACCCGAATCTGCACAATAACCTTTGTCAGTCATGAAAATTAATTCACAAATAGACAAGTCTACACAGACTATCAAAGATAGATCAATACCTCTGAAAAACAAGTGTTTGAATGATGTGATTCAACCCTGAATATTGTTGTCTACAATAAGACCCTGCTATCATAAAAGTGAATTAGGCTTGTGATGAATAATGAATGAATGAAAAYTGAATTATCTMAACATAAACTCAAAGAGAAAACCTTAGTATGCTTYARYTTCTATCCTCCTCTTGTTCCTCCCTTTCCTTTTTCTTTTAAACAAACTAGAATTGGTTGAAGTAGTTGAACCGACTCATTAGTTAAGTTAATTAAAAGACTCAACTAACTTTAGTTAGGGGGAAGAGTAATAATTATAATAAGGGTTATAAATAAATAATAACTAGTAGGTGGGACCCCTTGTGACTCCCTTTAGTTTATAACAATCATAACACAACCATTAGTTAAGTAAAACACACCTCCTTGTGTCTCCCATCCACATATTCCATTTGACAATTTAGTTCATGATACTTGAAAATATTTCAAAATTAATACTCATATATCCAAAAATAAGACATGATGTCCAAACATTCCTGAAGTCAACTTCCACCAATAATAGATAAAATAAAATTCGGAAGCCATAATTTCCATTTTGTGAGTCCATCTTTCTTTTGCTGATCATATGAGAACAATCCTTGTTCCAATGCAAGTGGAAGGACATGGATTTACCAGAATTATCTGAAGACGCAGAAGGGACAGTAGCAGCCTTTTCTTTGACAGAGGCGTAACAAGCCTCTATTCCTAACTTTTTATTTGAATAGCTCATCCTTGCATGCGTGATTGATTAGAAAATGATCTTTTGATTAACCATACATGACAACTCTTTTAAAATATGAAATGGACTTCGGCTCAACAATATATCAGACTCATGCAATCTAATCCATACAAATTGTTTTATTGTTTATCAATGAGCATGGGGTGAAAAGGGTTCTGGGATATGCGAGGGGTTTGTATGGAGCAAAACATGATATAATGAGGGAGAAAAGAACATGGTTACTGCTCAATGATAACAATAATCAACTTTGAAGCAAACCAATAAAACATCATTGTAATCCAAACAAGACACTGCCACTTTCAACTGCTTTAACACCAAAATTCTCTTGACTGTAATCAATCTGAGAACAGGGAGTGAAAAATGAACATCGAAAGGTAATGGGATTTGTAATTAGCAGAAAATTAAATAATGGAGGGGAAGAGAAATGATTACTGTTCATGAAATTAACTAAGTGATCCATAAAACATTCTATGAAAAGAGATGCACCAACCATCAATCATTGTGACCAAATAACAATTATTGTGTATTTAACTAGTTCACTATTGATAATTCGCTATCCAACACAGTGCCATCACAAGACGATATGCATTCCACACAATCTGTAAAGGGGTTATGTTCCTTTCATTTATATACTTTGCATCTTACAACATTTTTCAAACAGTAACCATTCCCACTCTGTTAACCGTCAAAATCAACGACTACCCTTACATTACTTATATCGACAGTTATAGTCAAAGTCATGTTTCCAAAATTCACAATGAAGTCACACTATCACTGCAATCGAGCCTGTCATTTAAACTTAATGATATTTGTTAACACTTATAGGGGTAATAAGCCCAATAATCAAGATCAAATTGCAAAACCGGAAATTACATTTAAACAGACAGACAACAACCACCATTCCAACACAATCTATGTGCAAAATAATTCAATCATGCAAGTGTAACTCTGTCACTATGCAAGCCCAATTCAATGTGACTTTAAAAAGCTGGGCCATCCATCCAACACGACGGGGTATCAACACCATGCCTATCTCAACAAATGATCGGGTTGCAACAAAACATGCTTAAAACTTTGTAGATATCCCTGAATGTAAAAACCCAAGCTATCCATATTATACACAGTGCACAACCATCAAAACACCACAATGCGATATTTACACTTTACAAAACCAAACACACAATCGCGAAAACAACTCAACCCATCGTGTTGAGACATCAATCTAATACAATATTGCTTCGATTTGGTCACACTGTAATCGAATATACTGTGTACACTTGGCTTATACAATCAGATAATCATAAGCATGCAGTGGATGTCGTTCATACAGTCTTCTTGGTTGCAATAACCATTCGGCCCCAAAAGAAACTAACAATTATCATGACAGAAACACCACACACACAATGTGGTATGCATGAGAACCCTCAAGCATTTGTAACCAATGCCAGCTAATCATCTAAACAATCCTTAGCACAAAAAACTAGTGATTGTGTATCAACCAACCAATCCACCACAGTTGTAAAAATCAGTCGACCTAGCAAGCTATGACAACCACGCATACCCATGCATCAATTCGAATTGGGGCAGTGACCATGTCCATTAAACAATACTGAGTTATTAAACATGAGGAGAGTGACTGCATAATTTGAGTTGTGCAAATAACAAGCATGGTTTACCATTGTTATACAGAGGCAGTAACTAAATGCCAAACCAACATGACTATCATATGGCCAACTGGGCGAGTATGTACTCAAATTAATCGACGATACATTCAATCCACCATCACCCATAGTAAAATTGACAGGCTCGACAATCTTCTCTACACAACTTCAGATTGAAGGCTAAGGGTTTGTTTTGTAGCCAACACAGGGAGAACAGAGCCAATTCCCTGTAGTGGTGAAAATTTAGAGGCCAGCGGTGCATACAAAGAGAGAACCACGACTCATTTGTGGACAGGTAACAAATCCATGGCCAGGGCCATAACAGAAGGTGAGGCTCTCATTTGTCTTGACTATGTTATTTAATGCACACAGGGTATAACCCTCATGTTGTTTGATCAAACAACCACAACACTGAGGTGAAGACATGGCCAAGTAAGAACAAGAAAACTCATTTTGTGAAAACAACCCAATGCCCAAATGTAGAATGTGTGGTGACACAAACGCTTCAATGATTAAACTCCATAAAATCCCATAGAATAGATACAACAATACAAAAGCGTGAAGATAGATAACTAAGACCAACAAGGATCCTCCAACTAAACCAACAAGGATAACAAAGATCTCTTGTGACTGTTAACGCCCAAGATAACCAGTAATACTATGACTTTAACATCATTGCAGCGAAAACCATTGATGTTTCATTTCACAATCACAATTGTATACAGTTGTAATACTTAAGGAAGGCACAAACCAATACACTTGATCCAACATCCATTTCATAACCAGAGAAGACTTATGAAGGGTCAAAAAAAGACATACCTATAATCAAAACCCTTAAAACGCGAGTTGGTCGAGTGGTTTCTTCCTGCTAAGAAATCAGAGCATAACCACAACAACAATGTTTGAACAATAACCTAACTAAGGCAGCATCCATCGGTATGAGTAAAGGTGATGTGCAGTAAATGCGCATCACCTCCATACTTCAAGTTCATTCAATTCTTAGTACACACCATCTACTTAATCAAACAAATCATCCACTTTGGACCATGCATCGAGACTAACAATCTTTAATTTCCAAGAGCACCACCCATATCACATATTACCATCTCCACTATACAAAAATGCATGTCAGCTATGTTCTATACAACCTCGATAAATCACATGGCTATCATATGTTAGCTAGGATTTGCCACAATCTTTTCAATGCATATAGTATAACATGTTAGCATAGGATAGTTTCTTCCTTTAATTTCCTTTCATTTGTTGTTACTAACATATGTCTATTGCAGGTGTCAAAAGTAATAGATCCAAGAACAGACAACAATGATAACCATGAAAAACTTTGGTATAAAACTTGAGCTTGGAACAACAAGGGAACCATGTATAATATGCTTGATCCATTATCCAATAAAACAAGATATCGTCAACCATGTAGACAGTGTCAAACATAAGCATAACATCAAATAAGCACTAGATTTAATCTCCAATCTGCAAGGGGGTCCCAACTACTAATATTATTTAGCTTTTATAATAATAGGCTTTAGCAACACTTTGTGGGAAAAACTTAGTGACAATTTTTAATTGTCAACACACTCTATGCTTCACTTTATTACCATGACCTTTCTCTAATAAAGAGATAGTGTATCAAATATATAAGGTTCATAAACCCACCATGTTACTTACTTTCATGACCCACTTTTTAAAAATGTGTGCCATTCATCTTCCAACATTTAATTATGACATGAAGGTAGTACCAAGATGCCTTTTGATTATTATTCCAAAATCGAAAAACATATTACTATATCATTACCCTACCACCTTCTCACTTTTAATGTCCCATATATTTCTCCAATATTTTAGTCATGGCCTCATACACAAGATTATGGTTTTGGCCTTTCCCACCCCATTTGAAAAGCAATAAACTTATCATTATATCATACCATATTTACCAAGTTCCTTTCCACATGAAAACTTCATTATTCAAAATAATTGAGTTTGGGTTTTGACTTTATCTTTAAATATGGATTATGGATTAGTCTATGTTCCCTATCATCATGTAATAGACCCAACACACTACTTCCTTTTTTATTATATGTCTCATTTTCCAAAATTATCCTGTATCTCTCTCCATTATTATGATGTAAGGGTGGTTTTTGGAGTTATGTTCCCAAGATGAAATAGAATAAAGTTTCACTTATTCTCGTTAAATATCGACGCATTGTTCTTTGTGAAATTTATCAAGGATGTCCTTTTGGAGCTAGATACGTCTACATTTGAAGAAATCCGTCGTTGGATCCACAACTCACACTCTGCAATCTAAATTGCATTGTTCTTTGGATGATAAAAGCACAAATATAATGCCAAATTCTCTTGTTGTCAGTCAACTCACTACTGCTTTGTTGTTTATCAGGAATGTGGAGTTTGTATATGATATAAGTACTTTTGGAGAGATTGGTTCATATATGAAATGCCATAATTCCCATGTTACTAACTTGACACCACAAGAAATTTCGTTAAAGGCTGGCCTTGCAAGTTGTGTTCGCAGCTTACTAAGACAGATGGTTAAGATCAACCCTTATACACTAGATATGGAATTTTTGGTATCTTTCCATCATGAGCCAGTTAATAGGAAGAATTGTGTTGTCATTGTAATTGAGTATGTAGAGCACTACCACTGCTCTATGTTAGCTAAATTTATCAATCTGTTAAGTGAATGGGTTGTTCAGATACCAATTGTTCTTGTAATGGGAATGGCAACAACAGTTTATGCATTAAGGAAGCTATGATGTGTGGGTAAAATTGGAGAGTTTATCAATGTATTTGTGAATGTAAAACAATACTGTGTATGTTGCTTCAGATGGCGGTCATGTTTTTCGACCATTGGTGATTGTTGATAAAGGTGTTTCTAGAATAAAGGAACATCACATGAAAGAATTGAAGGATGGCTTATGAACATTTGACGATTTCCTTAGAGAGGGTTTGTTGGAATATCTCGATGTTAATGAGGAAAACAATGCACTGGTTGCACTCTATGAAGGGGAAGCAACACCTTCTACTACTCATATAGAGATTGATCTTTTCACTATTCTAGGTGTTCGCACTGGACTTATTCCTTTCCCACACCACAACCAGTCACCTAGGAATACTTACCAATGTTCCATGGGGAGGCAAGTCAAGCAGGTGATTGAGAAATTATGAGAGGAATTACAAATAAAAGAATACTAGAGTATACACAGGTCTTTTGGAGAGTGACTGGTCATTGGGTATGCCGATCAATCATCAACAACAATCAACTGGTGAGGGAGATAAATCTCCATTTAGTATCAACTACAACCATTTCGTAAATCCTTCCATACCAGATCACTGGAAGGTTGGACTTCTTTTTGAAGTGGCAGTGGTGTTAAATAATCCAATTCTAATTCATTTTCGAGCGTGGCTAGATTGGATTGGAAAATCCTTCTTTAGGATGGTCATGTCCTTGACCGCGTTGCTTTTATGCCTTTGTGGGTCTACTATGTGGTGGAATCACATGATTAATAGTTAGTGAAAATACTACCACCCTGAGGGCATTGCAAGCAAATCAAATACTCCTATCACACAATCAATTGTAAGGCCCATTACCAGACTTATCTTCAATGAATAGTTTGACTTACATAGACATCAATAACAATCCATTTGAGAAGTCAGTCATGGAATATTTGATGGCAAGTTTATAAGAGTAAAACCTATAGTGCATTTATTGTTCAACATAAGGTCAAAGTTATTAGGAAGGCACAAACAAAAGGACAAGTGGATAAAGATTTATTAAAACAATTTTTTTTATTTTTTATTATTACTTCAAGATGGTTCATCGACTCACTTCAGTTGGGAATGACCTTGACGACTCAAACTGCCCATCAAAGAATATAAAAGAGGCATCCTACAACCAACTTTAGGGGATAAATTTTTAGGAAAGAGAAATTTGAGAGGTATGTTTGGAGAGTAGTGAGATTTTCCTTTTTAATTCATCATCCATCCTCTACTTTCAGCAGGGATTGATGAGATTGTTGGCAGCAATAGGCCTTGCGAAGCGAGTATGAGAATTGTTAGGTTTTATAAGGTGAAAGGATTTCGTGTCAGTATGTTGTAGTTAAGCTTGATTTCATTTCAGCACTAATCAGTTTCTGATGTGCAGTTCCTCGCCTTGTGTTATCACCGATATCGCTCCATTTTATTTTGGCTAAGCTTTCTTCTTTCTTTCGCTATTTATCTTTCTATTGTAACCTTGTTCTAGAATGGCTAAAGACCATATACCTGGCCCAAGTCTACGTAGAGATTTGTAAATCCTGAAACTCCAAGAATTGTATGGGGAGAAATTTTAATTAGAGATCAAACCTTTACACTCTAAATTTATTTCTTATTTGTTTTATGTTAAATCTTAGTTTTCTCCATCTTTATTAATTTAATACCTTAAATTAAAAAAAGAAAAGAAAAAGGAAATAAATTCAAAAGAAAATAATGAACTATGACTATTGTAACATGATGTATATAAGTTCCTCTCATTTTAATTTTTTTAGGTATAAGCTTTTGTTATCCTTCTTTATTCATTGTTTCGTTTTCTTTTGTAATTTATCAAGTTTTAACTAATAAAAAAAGATTAAAATACCAAACCTTTAGACTGTTTTATAATCAATTTTTTGGTAGTTATTAAATCAATTTATTGTTTAACAAATTACTCTTCTAATTAATCACTTTAGTATTAACTTTCCCTAACTTATGGTTAGTTTTGCTTTAGTTACTTTTTGCTAAAATAAATACAAAAGAAAACATTTTCATTTTTAATCTTATTGGTAGCATTCTCTTTAGTTGTTTAAACTCTTTTAGGATTTAATTTTGTTATTACAAATGTATAAAATCACACATAAAAGCATAACAATTATAAATTACATAAAAATCAAATATTATTAAAAAATAAAATTTCAAGGCAAAGGGATTCACGCTTGGACTGTAGGTTAGGGGAAATTTAGCCCGGAGTTCAATTTGTTTTCTTGTTGGGGCTCTAAGCCTAGGGTGACATTCCTATCTTTTCCTGCCTAGCCCTATGAGAGGTTGAAATGTTGGTGTTGGGGACTGTCTGGTCCCTCAATGTCAACATGTGGTTGATAATCTTCTTCATAGAATAAATTCAAGTGCTCAAATGAATCCTCATCAAAATCTTCAAGGTGTTACCGAAAATAATTAGGAGAAAATAGAACTAGGTCAACCTTGGAGATGTCTGTAACTATATCATTTCCTTGTTACCAAATGTCAGAATCATTAGTAACCTCATATGATAGTTGTAAAGTCAACTTTTGGAAATGACCCTCAAGGTCGTAAATGGGATCATCATCATAACCAAACACGTCCCATTTATGTGTCCCAACATGTATGAACTCATCAATATTATCAACAATGCCATTACCTTTGTCATTACATGAAGGATTCAATCCATCCAAGGGCTCCTCTAATATTTCTTCACTTTCCAAATCATTAAATAAAACATCATGAGAATCTTGGAAAGGGATATAATTTACCGTGTTTGCTTCTTACTGTGCAGTAGCATCAATAGCTTGGATGACTTCATCAAATGGGAGAGCAAGTGCCAATGGATTAGTCACATTATTTCCTCTTATGTCTTTAGCTTCATAATATGGAGGATCCAACTCATCTGAGGGTACCCTTTCTTCTTCACCTTCTGAATCATAGAATAAGGTATCATTAAGAAACTGGAAGGGAAAATGACTAACCTCATCCTCTTCTTTCTGCGCAGGAGGAATAAGATCTCAGATGGATTAATCAGAGGGGGCAGAAAACACTAATACTTCATCATCATGTTTGATATTTTTAAGCTCTCGCTCTTCAACCAGGTCTTCATTATCCTCGGTAGAAGCATGGGTAAATTCTTTCTCTTCCTCATGGGATTGAAAACATTCATTAGTATCCTTCTCCTCAACCTCTTGTTGGTCGATGACTTGTTCCCTTCTTTCTTGGAATTTACTAACAAATATTTCAAGGGAGACTAAAATTTCCAGACTAAGAGCATCTGGGGCATCTTTGGGGTTATCAACTTTAGTTTCTGGAGTAAAGAGGTGTTCTCCCTTGAACAAGGATATATTTGCCTCAATTTGTATAGCCATGTGATAAGCTTCTTGGATTTTTCTTGGCCTCTTTTTACTAAGGATAAACCCTAAATGCACTGAGAGTGCATTGGTATAGAGGTAAGCGAGGTACTTGTCTTCAGGGTGATGGCTTCTAGGAATTTGGTGTAGCAAATTTTGAAACCTGGTACTAAATTCCTTGACAGTCTCATTCTGAGTTTGTTTCATGTGTTCGAGTCTTTTAATCTGCATGTGGATATCTTCTATTTTAATATTCTATCTTTTGAGAAAGTTTTCTTCTAATTGGTCCATAGATGTAATGTTGGCATCATAGAGACTGTCATACCATTTCCTAGCATTTCCATGAAGACTGGTAGAGAAAAGTTTCATCACCAAATCTTCATCATCATCACTGATAGGGTGGATTTGAAAGAAAGCCCAAAACTTATCCATGTGATCTTCGGTTATAACCCCATCATTACTAGTGAATCTAGGGAGCCACTTTTCATACCTCGAAGGAATTTGTCGAGGGTAACCCATAATTTTATTCATATCTAAGGGTTTAAAATTTCATAGGTCCCATTGAGAAGCCATGGTTGGCTTTGTCATTAGTGGAGTCGCCAGATAATCCTTCTAGGTATCATCAAAGAGAAAAGAGGGGATCACCCTCAGTGGAGTCGCCAGGTAAGCTTTGTGTAGTAAAGGATTTGGATAAAGGCTTACCAAAAAAGTGTCGCTCGAGGAAAATTGACTCGATGATCGCCAACAATGGTGCCTAAATGTTATCACACAATTTGTACCTGCCCAAAGCCCAAGGCAAGTGGATACAAAATTGGCGTAACTGGGAATGACCTATCACTGTCACCTTAATAGGAAATCCCTTTCTATTTAGGAGTATGTTGCGGTACCCCAGGGGAGACGTCCGTAGTGACCTGAGGGTTTGAGAAGGATAAGGCAAATGATATAATAA
>JZKD02S0974253.1:78834-97803 GCA_000966675.3 Picea glauca | reverse complement strand
AACACCCCTCACTATCTCTCTCATAAGACCCTAGTATATCTTGGAAAACCCCCCTTTAGCAGTTATGAAACACTATACATTTTCTATTAATAAGATAAAATACATACATTGAACTTTTATGCCAAAAAGGTGTTAAGGTTTAAGCTATTATTAGGTTTCTTTTCATTTCACTAGATAACCATACCATAGATAGGATCACTGATAAATACACAATCACAAGAGACACATCATTTATCTTGGGAAACCCTCATGGGGGAGAAAACCCAACAAAAACTTCCTTAAAATAGATAGCCAATACAATGCCAAGAGATAACTCAAACAAATACAGAAAGTCCTCTCCCAAGAATGCACCTCTCTCTCTCTTCTTTCTTCTCCAACTGCAACTCTGAAATTGTGCTCTGATGAACAAGTGAGTGTATGTCCAAGTGAGGTGCTGGCCTCTTTATTTATACAATATGGTAGGTGAATTTTCACTGGTAGGGCCGACTTCTCAATTTGGGTGGTTATAACCACCTTTAATTAATCTAGGGGCTGACTTCTCATTCTGCCTATTAAAATTAGGGTTTTACCAATCCACAAAAGGGGATTTGGTTATTTACAATACCCAACATGATCAATCCACAAAAGGGGATTGATCTAATGAATAATGTATCAATAATAAATATAATACTCTTTGCAGTTACATTATTTCAACACTCCCCCTTAACAAGAAGGGTATTATACAACAACATCAGGTGAGAGAGAGGAAAACATCATCAACAACATCTTGGAACACTGACTGGCGTATCTATAAATCATCGGAAGTTTTTCTCATTAGCAACATCGTCATTCAAAATGGAATGAAATCATCATATGCATAAATATGGATTAGTATAAAACTAATACATCATCATCACAACACGAGGTTGGCCACATCATCACAGCACGAGGCTAGCACATCATCATAGCATGCAGCTAGCACATTACATAGCAATTAAGCTGGAATCACAACACAACTATTAAGTTGGAATCACAACACAACAATTAAGTTGGAATCTCAACACAACAATTAAGATGGAATCACAATGCAACAATTAAGCTGGAATCACAACACATCAATTAAGCTAGAATCTCAACACAACAATTAAGTTGGAATCTCAAGACAACAATTAAGCTGGAATCTCAACACAACAATTAAGTTGGAATCTCAAGACAACAATTAAGCTGTAATATCAACACAACAATTAAGCTGGAATCTCAACACAACAAGTAAGTTGGAAGCACAACACTAGGCTGGCATCACCACACAACAATTAAGCTAGAAGCACAACACTAGGCTAACATCACCACACAATAATTAATCTGAAAGCACAACACTAGGCTGGCATCACCACAACACTACTCTCCCTATCGAGGGAGGTCCTTTCGGACTATACCAAGCTTATCTCGAAAGTGCTCAAACATTACATGAGATAGAGGCTTGATCAACAAATCGACAACCTGCTCATCTGTGCTAACATATTAGAGCTTTATGGCTCCTCTTTGCACCATGTCACAGATGTAATGGTATCATATATCTATGTGTTTCGACTTGTCATGAAATACATGATTTTCTATCAACTTTATGCAGCTCTGGTTATCACATAGGATCGTGGTTTCTTCCATCTCTAGGTCGAATAGACCAGTCAACAACTTATGAATCCATATGGATTCACAACTGGCAGAACACGCAACAATGTATTCTGCTTTCGCTATACTGAGAGAAATCCTTGATTTCTTCCTACTCTGCCATGAGATCATGGTTGATCCCAAACTGAAATAGCATCCTGAAGTGCTCTTCCTGTCAGAGACACTTCCAGCCCAATCTGAATTAGTGTACCCACTCAGTGTGAAATTATGATCTCCATCATAGCTGAGACCACAATCTAATGTACCATAGAGATACGTCATCACATGTTTTGCAACAACTAGGTGAACATGTCTGGGTTCTACCAGAAACTGACTCAAGGTGTTCACGGAAAAACAAATATATGGTCTGGTGTTCGTCAGATACATCAACGAACCAATGATCTGTCAATACAGTGTGGCATTAATCAATTCTTACGAAGTGTCGACCAGAGGCTTCAACTTTGTTTCCATGTTTGTATTCATGGACTTGCACTCCAACATATCAAATCTCTTCAGGATTTCAACTGCATACTTCCCTTGGTCAAGGAAGATTCTCTCTAGGCTCTGCCATACCTCAAGACCTAAGAAATAATGCATTAGGCCAAGGTCTTTCATCTCAAATTATGAGGTGAGCTTCTTCTTACATTCGGTGATGAGATTTTCTTCTCCAGTTAAGAATAAGTCATCCACATACAATAGCAATATCAACGGCTCATCATTCATAACCTTGAAGTAGAGGTTAGAATCAACTTTACTCTTGGTAAAGCCCAAGCTCGTCAGAAAACTGTCTATCCTTCCATACCAAGCTCTAGGAGCTTGCTTCAACCCATACATAGCCTTCTTCAACTTGCAGACATGAGTCTTCATGTCTTCAACTTCAAATCCTTGAGGTTGTTCTATATACACTTCTTCTTTGATGACACCATTTAGGAAGGTTGTCTTTCCGTCCATCTGGTGTAACTTCCACTTCATCTTACCTACAAGGGCTATGATGGTTCTGATCAAAGTGTATCTAGCTACAGGAGCGAATGTATCTTCATAGTCAATGCCTTCCTTTTGAGAAAATCCACGAGCGACAAACCTTGCTTTATACTTCTCAGTACTTCCATCAACAACATGTTTTATTTTGAAAATCCATTTGGAAGATACCACATCCTTTCTCTTTGGTATGGGAACTATTTCCCATACATCATTCTTTATTATGGATTGGTATTCTTCCCATGGCATATTCCCATTCTTTATTCTAAATGGATTCTTCAAAGCAGGTAGGCTCCTTCACTAGGAGATCACACATCAAATCCATATAACTGGAGAATGGCTTAGGTCTCTTCACTTGTCTCATGGTTCCTTTGGGAACACCATACTTCTCTCCATATTGAATAAGCTCCCTAGCCCAAGCAAGCTTTCTCTTATGAGAGATCGTCATCTGAGGAGGTTCTTGAAATTATACTATGTCGTGATCTTCTAGAATTTCCTCATGAGGGGAAGCTATGACTTCCCTCACTGGTTCTGTAACTCTGGGAACCTTCCTCATTAATTCTGAAACTCTAGGAGCTACAGGTTCCTCTTCATATACTTCTTCAAGCTGACATCTTCTTGATTTCTTGAGTGTTGTATATTCATCAAAGGTCACATCCCTGTTGATCTCAATGTGATGGTGACTTGGTATATAAACCCTGAAGGCCTTGGAGACCTCACAGTATCCAACAAATACTCCCTTCTTTCCTGAAGGGTCCAACTTATTTCTCTTCTCTTTCGAAATATGTACAAATATTGGGCATCCAAACATTTTGAGATGGCTTACTTCTAGCTTCTTTCCGGAGAACATCTCTTCAGGGGTCTTGAACGCAAGTGCACTATGGGACAATCGGTTTTGTACATATACTGTTGTTTTTGCTGCTTTTTCCCATAAGCACATTGGAACATCTTGATCATGGATCATGTTCTTCACTGCTTCCATTATCATTTTGTTCTTTCTTTCCACCACATCATTTTGTTGAAGATTGTAAGGAGTGGTGAGCTCCCTCTTAATCTCGACATATTTGCAATAGTTTACAAAATCTTTTGACGTGTATTCTCCTCCATTATCTGACCTGAGTATCTTGATCTGTCTTTCAGAAAGATTCTCTATCAAGGCTTTGAATTCCTTGAATTAACTGAACACTTATCTTTTGATTTCAACAAGTAAACTCAGGTTTTACTAGAATAATCATCAATAAAAGATACATAGTACACATACCCACTGATGGAGTATGATGGCATTGGGCCACACAGATCTGAGTGAATGAGTTCTAGTAATCCTTTTGATTTGTTGTCTCTCTTTGGAAAGGGGTTCTTGATGTTCTTCCCTTGTGCACATCCATCACACAAACCTTCATGGTCAACCTTGAGTTCTGGTAGACCTGTGACTGCCTTGCATACATACGGTAATGCCTTGTAGTTGATGTCTGCTAATATTCTATGCCAAAGTTCACATGGATTCTCAATGGCATGGGTCATGGCTACTTTTGAGTGACCCTTTATTTTATACAAGCCACCTTCTTCTTTTCCAATGACGATTGCTTCTTTCATGGTTTCTCCTTTAGCCCACATAAGAACTTCTCCATCTATAAAGGAAATTTTGAAGCCTTTCTTTTCTAAATCTGATACGGAGAGTAGGTTCTTTATCAAACCCGGTACATAGAGTACGTCCTTAATCTTCATTGGAGTCCCTGAATTAAGCTTGTAGTTTAATTCTCCCACTCCCTTGATGGGATATTGATAATCATCTCCAAGTGTAACTTTCTAAGAAAACTTATTTTCTGAAAGGCAAGAGAGAACATCTCTTTTACCTGTCATGTGCTTGGAAGCACCACTATCAATGATCCAAGTGTCCTCTCTAGGTGTTATCGATCCTGAGAGGGTCGAGATTAAGACATAGTCTTTAATTCGTTCTCTTAACATCTTTTCAGGTGGATCTTCATCTTCAACTGCATGGGCATGATGTCTCTTATTTTTCCTCTTGTATTCTTCTCGTTTATCTAGACAATGTCTCGCATTATGTCCCATCTTGTCACAATGGTAGCATTGGATAGATGAGTAATCCCTTTCCTTTCTTTGTCCTTTCTTCTGAAATCTCTTTGGTTGAGAGTCTTTATGACTGAATTTGTTTTGGGGGTGAGACTCTTTATGAGTTTCTTTCTGGAAGTAAGACTTCTTTCTTCCTCCTTTAGTGTGAGTAGCTAGGGCTTGATCTTCATTTTTTGAAAGTAAAGCTTCCCGGTTAGATACTCTTGATTCTTCTTGAATGCATTCTTCCCACAGATTCTCAAATAGTAGTTTATCCTTTCTTGCAAAAATGGTTTGGATGAATGCATCCCAAGGTCTTGAGAGACAATTAAGGACCATCATTATAAGTTCATCTTCATCTATAGCATCTTCGATTGCTTCTAGTTGTTCTTTGAATTGAGATATTCTGGAGAAATATTCTTGGATTGATTCTCCTCTCTGCATCCTTGTATTCTTGAGTTGAGTTCTTAGATACATCTTCCGGTTTATGTTATTTCCTTTATATAGTCTAGTTAGGGAATCAAACATTTCTTTCAAAGTCTTGTTTGATGACACTTGAGGAATCAAGTGATCTTTGATGGAATCCACAATGATTCGTTTGGCCTTAATTATGTCCTTGTGGTGTTTTTCTTTATCTGCAGCATAGTCAGGTTCCGACACTTCTTCTTTGATGAATCTTGCTAGGTCATTCTCTTCAAGAATGAGTCCAATACTATACTTCCAGGCACAAAAGTTTTCCACACTTTCTATCTTGTCAACAATCTTAGTGCTTGCATACATCTTTTACTTAGAGCTAGGAAAATAACCAAAAAATGAAAATGCTCAAAATTGAATTATGAACTTACTAGGAGGTGCGATTGGCTGAGGCGAGTAGCTTGGTGTTGTTAGATTTCAGAAAATCCAACTTTTACTCCTCCAAACTTGATCTACGGATTTTTGGACTAGTGCTTCTGGTACTCTGGTACTTCTAGTGCACTGGTACTTCTGGTGCACTGGTACTTACATTTTTTTGGTATTTCAGGTACTGTGTGAAAACTAGGGTTTCACTTTCCGGGAGATCTAGCCACTGAAAAGTTGTGCTGAGGATGCCAAAGTGATCCTTGAGGAAGGGCACACTTTTCTAGATAGTTTTGGGGTTGAAATTCTTCTTCAATAAAAATCCCTAATTTGCATGTACGGGAACAATGACGTTTTTATCTTTATCTTGTGAAAGATGCTCTCTTCAACTTAGCTCTGAAACCAAGTTAAGGTTTAAGATATTATTAGGTTTCTTTTCATGTCACTAGATAACCATAGCATAGATAGGATCACTGAGAAATACACAATCACAAGAGACACATCATTTATCTTGGGAAACCCTCACGGGGGAGAAAACCCAACAAGAAATTCCTTAATATAGGTAGCCAATACAATGCCAAGAGATAACTCAAACAAATACATAAAGTCTTCTCCCAAGAATGTGTCTCTCTCTCTCTTCTTTCTTCTCCAATTGCAGCTCTGAACTTGTGCTCTGATGAACAAGTGAGTGTATGTCCAAGTGAGGCACTAGCCTCTTTATTTATACAATCTGGGAGGTGAATTTTCATTGGTAGGGCCGACTTCTCAATCTGGGTGGTTATAACCACCTTTAATCAATTTGGGGGCTGACTTCTCATTTTGCCTATTACAATTAGGGTTTTACCAATCTGCAAAAGGGGATTTGGTTATTTACAATAAATGACATGATCAATCCGCAAAAAGGGATTGATCTAATGAATAATATATCAATAATGAATAGAATACTCTTTGCAGTTACATTATTTCAACAAAAGGTTCATCAAATCTAACATTCACACATATCTAGTGTGCCACAGTCTTTCGACCAGTTATATTTATATTCACAAATTGGGGAAAACAAGGGTATTATTGTAAGTCTGTTAAGCAGTTCGCCAATGTAACTATTCCACCCACTCTATCCCAACCCCTTCTCATTTTGATCTCATGATGCTGGTTTTCATCACCAACTAGTGTGTCATTGTGAGAAGATATTTTGTTTGTCTGTTTGCTTCCTAGAATTTTTAGTGAGTGTTGTTTGTTTTCCCTAGAAGACCATAGGTATAATTGGTAATTGTTAGTAGAATTTATAGTGTCAAAACATCTTTGTTGTTCTTGTAGAATACAAGGTTTACCCCCTGAACTACCAGAAGTATCAGAACCTGAACATTCAAACATTGAGACTCCACAACCTGAACCTATACAACCCAAAAAATATAGAACAATTTGAAACATTAGAAGAATTTGAGGTAGTACAAACTGAGAATTTAGAACTTGAGGAACCTGAGATTGAAAGCACAGAGATTGTTGATCCTGAACCTATTGAACTTGAACTTATTGAACATGAAGTACTTGAGAATTTTTCACTTTCACTAAGTTTAGTTTCAACACCTTCACTTTCTAGTCGCCAAAAGGTTTTCCCTTCATCAAGTTCCATATCTATCCCATTACGTGTAACTCCTTGAAATTTTATCATTTCAAACAGGTTGGAAATAACTCCTATACAAGTTAGTTCTCACGAATCTATCTCTCTAGAAGCTGGTCTCGTTACTGTAGAAGATATATCGAAAGAGAGTCATCTACATTTTAATCCATCTATAACTGACTTAGAAGAACCTCTTCTTATCCAATTACATACACCAAATGTATCTCCTTGGTGGGACAATGCTTGGTATCAATCCTTAATTGTCGATAGTCGGACTCCATTGTTACGTACACCATCATCTTTTTTCATTGCGTCAACCATGGATTAGTCAACATCTACAAAATCTGTATTAGGAAGTATCGAAATGTAAACCTTACCTCTTATTATGGGAGGAACTTCTATACAAAGTGGATCTAGTGTATCTTATGATTTTGGTGGACCTTATGTACCTCATGGGTATCAATCACTCAATGGAACCTTTTCTGGAGCTTCAACCAATACCTCACTTTTTCATTGTGTTCCTTGGTCAACTGGTATGCCTAGTTCGTCTAGTATGTCTATTCCAAGTATGGTACACACCTCGCAAACTAATGTTGCTCCTGGATCTATTCAACAACCTAGTTTGATGAGTGTGATAAGTGTTCCAATTCCATCATCTGTATGAACATATGTGCCTTTGACTGTTAGTCAACCATCTATGTGAGTATCTATGCCTTTGACAATCAGTCAATCTGTTGTAGGATTTGTTCCTACTGGGGGGCAATCTTTTGTAGGACCATCTTTTCCTTCTTGGGGGCAACCTTCGTTAATTGGGATGAATCCTCCTTTTGGACAACCAACTCCTATTGGGAGTTACCCTTCCAGAACTTATCCCCTTTTTGGTCAATGACTTCCTCTTGGGAAATAACTTCCTCTTGGTTAACAACCTCCTCTTGGTCAACAACCTCCTATTGGTCAACAACCTCCTATTGGTCAACAACCTTCTATAGGAAACCCCATTGGTACCCAAATATTTAGTGGTGCTTCACTCCCCAGAATGGCAAGCACTTCATCAAATTTATCTCAAGTCAGTGGGGTTGGTGGAACTCAAGTGCCTATTGGCTAACAATTCCATGCATATACTCCTACTACTGGTACGCAAACGACTACGGGGACACCCTTTCAAGTTTATCATCTTGGTGTAACTCATATGCATGTAGCACCAACATAATCTCAATAGGGATATCGTCCTCCTTCAAGGGATAATACTTATGCTACTTACCAATATCCCACGTTTCAACAACCTATATTTAATTCACAATTATCATTCCTGGAAACATTAGACTTTCCTGACCTATTGCGGCTAACGAATGATGCCATTTTTCATTCTCCTTTTTGGTCGCCTATCCTTGCCAAGTTACCAAGTGATATTCCAAAATTCTATGGGAAACCTGGAGAAGACCCATCAAATCACCTCACGACTTATCATTTATGGTGTTCTTTGAATTACTTAAATGATGATTCTATCAATATACGTATTTTCCAGCGCACTCTTACTGGTAGGGATGGTAAATGGTACATAGAATTACAAGAAGGAACATTTCAAGACTTTAATTCATTGGAAATATCTTTTTTGACTTACTTCCAACTGCCCATTTTTTATGAAACTGACATAGAAATTTTAACATCATTATGGTAGTCGACGTCGACTCATATTTACGATCATACCCATGAGTGGAGTCGATGACGTCATTTGATTAAGGCAATTATACCAGAATAATTTTTGGTAGATTGGTTTACTAAGTCATTGTTACCTCCTATTGCTCATGATGTATCTATGGGTGGCGTTATAACCGAGGAGAAAGCTATTTATCGTGCTAAGTATTTGGATCTTGTATATTCACAATCTAGCACATTATATGATCTGATTTCGTCGACTCCTCACCCATCGACTAATCCAGCTACTGTAGCTCCTACATAATCTCACGTCATTGATAGTGTGGTGGGTTATGTTACCCAAGACTCTATGAGTAAACCTTCTCGTCCATCTAACCCTAAGGTTAGTCCTACCGCTACCACTAAAAACACTTCACCTCCTGCTACTACTCCTGGTAAAACTTTCGAGATTAACACGGTCTCGTCCACAACTACCGTTAAATCTCAACAACCTGGAAGTAAGAAAAAGGAAAAAGGAAAAGATAATCAAAATTCCCCACAACAGGAGAAACCCAAAACTCAACCCGCTAAGGATATGAGAAATTGCAAGCCTAAATATCTTTGTCTCATTTGTGAAGAAGAACATTATACTAAGGATTGTTCCCATCGTGCCAATGTTACTCATTTCCTTAAAGGAACTTCAACTGCACCTATCATTTTGACAAATCCTTTCCCATCTCAGCAGACTCAAATGGTTGCACAAGATCAATCATCTACCTCAAGAAGCTCTTATGTACTATGTGTCAAGAAAATATTGAACAAGTTTGTGTAAAACATGAACCAAATACTATCCTCCTTCCAATGGAAGTGTTGTTGATCATCTTTCTACCTCTACTCTTACATCTACATCTACTTCACCTACTACTGGTCCTCTTCAAATTGATCGACCCGATTCTGACAAAGTGATCCGACCGCCTCCAAAAGGTGTTATTTGTAAGTCATATTTTAAGTTGCATGGGCGAGCTGCTCAAAACTACAATATTGTAGAAGACTTGGCTCAAGCACACTCTGTGATGTCAGTCCTCAAATTCCTTCAGGATTTTCCCATGCAACGAATAACATTGTTGTCAGCTATTGGTGGAGTTTATCTGAGTGATTTGAATATGGTAGTTTTTTATTTCGAAACTCATCTTCCAAGATTTCCCCACCAACTTGCTTTTCAAATTCAATTTATCGTGCGGGAGAAAACAATTTTTTGTATTTTTATTGACGAAGTAGCCTCAAATTGCGTAATGTCCATCAGTTTTTGTAAGGTTTTCAATTCTCCTTCACTCAACCAATCACCTAATACATTAAAATCATTTGACGATAGAGGTTGTAAACCCTTTGGAGTGCTCAATGCATAGCCAATCGAATTAGAAGGTAAAATAGTTATTGTTGAGGTAGAAGTGGTTGATGCACCCCTCGACTATAACCTTTTATTGGGCTGTAGTTGGATTTATGCCATGTCCGTCGTGGTTTCTACCTTGTTTTGTGTACTTGGTTTCCCTCATCAAGGAAAAATAGTCACGGTAGACCAACTTACCTACTTTAATTTTGATTTACGCATTGGTATTGTTCCTTTAATTGAACAAAGCTCATCTGCTTATGAGGATGTTGGAGTGGGTCTTTTAAAATATTCATCACTAATGGGAACTTTTCCGCTCCCACCACCTGACATTTCTCCGCTCCCATCGTCCAACATTCCTCCTGTTGTCGCTCAGATTAACATGATTTCGACCAGTGCTAGTAGTTCCCTAGAATCATATGATCCTTGGGTAGTACCAAGTCCTACACAATATGAAATATATGGGGACCAAATGTCACTTAGTCCAATCGAGTTGGATTTTTTTGATACTGATGATCGAACAAATCTGATTTTAGATGAATACTCTCTCTCCTCTTGGCTTATTTCTACTACATCTTATGATCCTTTTGATGATATTTTCCCACTGATGAAAGTATCATGGATATTACGCATTTGGAGGGCACTCTAGGGGATGATGGTCATCATCGTTCCTCGTTTCTCCCTAAGCTTGAGACTATTGAGAGTCATTTCGAATATTCATTTCCATATGAGGAAATTGAGAATTCCCAAACTCCCATCTTAATCCATGATGTTTTATTTGAAGGGAATTTAGGGAATATCTCCATTACTATGCCCATAAATATCTCAGTGAACCCTGACATCATGGAAAACATTTGCATAGGTACCTCTTTTTCCTCTGATAAAATTTGAACTTACACGTCCCTATTCCAAGAATTTCGTGATGTATTTGCTTGGTCTTATGAAGAAATGCCTTGTATCGACCCACAAATTGTCATTCACGAATTTGAGATATATCCTGAATCCAAGCATGTTCAAAAAAATCTTTGTCCTGTTCATTCATAAAAATTCGCTACCATTAAAGACGAATTTGATTTAGGGATTCTCTTTAAGTTCTTTTCAAAACCCTATAAATATGAAAAGATTGTCGAGCAAACTTGCTTCCTTTCACACTCGTTAAAGGATTTAAAAGAGAATCTATTCAATATTAGTTTAACCCTTTTTCGGGTTGAGTATGATTAATTACGAAACATGAATACTCTAGTCAGTCATGGCTAGAAAAGTTCTCCTAGGTATTATTTTATACGTTTTCGGACCCGAGGGACTAAATTTACGAAAAATGTAATCCCAGAGTTTCCTTTAAATGTTTTTCAAACTCCCTAAACATGAAAAACCACCAAGTTTAATTTCTATGGACTCATAAAATGTACATTGAAATATCCATATGGGACCGAACCACTCCTTCCTAGGATTCATTAAAAATACTCTGAAGGACTCATCCGAAGGATGAGATTATATTACAAGAATATGTTATCCTCCTCAAGCTTGTGCAAAAATAAAGAGGTACTCACCAAAAATAGTGGGTGAAAATTGGGAAGGGAACTTGTATAAAATCTGTATTAATTTTTGGCAGCAAGTCACTCTTGAACATGACACTCTTTCACTCCTAGTTGTGTCAGATTAGGAAATCCACTTATCTCTTGTTGATCATAATTTTCTCCAAATTTATATTTTGGTATGTGATCCTCCTTTTGAGTCAATGTTTCCAAGACAGTTTTCATGTCATCAATATGTTCAAGAGAATTCCAACCAAAATATCCTTGTATCATGTCAATCATTTTTGCAGTATCATCCCTGAGTCAATCCTAAATGACTCTATACTCTTATCGACTTCAAATATTTGTACCTATTTCACATCGTTGATGGGGGATACATCAAATCCCTCCTGCGACGAATCACTTCCTATCAACTTTAGCACATTATCCAGGAAGATGATTTAGAAACTTTTCAGTACCTCGGGACTTGAATGCCTCAATGGAAAGTTTCCTCACTTTTGACGATAGGTTTTCATCATTTAACTTAGATCGAATGATTCTATGAGTGCTCGAATTCGACGCCTTTATTCACATGGTTATATTTGTACTATGCAATGATGGAGATGAAGACCTTGGATTATATTTGATAGATCCAGGATGTGATGGCGTATTTTGAGGATGTATTGTTACATATATCCACAATGTATGTCTCATGGCTATGTTCAAATTTGAGTCTTTATGACATAGATCCACAATGTATTTTTGGTGGTTATGTTCAGATTTGAGACACATTGGCATGGATCCAAGATGTATCTTTGGTGACCATGACCTATCATAATTGACATGGATCTTTGTATGTAATCACTTATGCTTTGAGTCATTTGTATTCTGAGTATGGGAATGCCTATCTCAGTAATGATACTATAATTCCTTATTTGTTGTTGACAAGTCTCCAACCGATGTGTTCTTCATTTCAATACCCACATAGAAAATTATTTCGGATATCACCCCTTTCTAGCTTCATACTTTGGGGGGCATTCGGTTACGCATTATTTTTTCGCAATTGATAATGTTCACCTACTTTCCATCATCCAAATCTTAAAATCCATGATCACTGAAGAAATACCTTTCCTTGAAAAAAGTCATAATGTATTTAAAAACACTATTTTGTGAAAGTGTTGCATGTTGCACCAGTGTAGCATGCGACAGTGTCTCATATTTTTAGTTCACAGGGTGAGACACTATTTGAAAGGGAGGAAAAAGGAAGAAATTCATGAAATTTCTAGAGAGAATCTTCGGATATGAGGTGTCCTTCTATCAGTTTGGATCTCACCCGTACTATTGCTTTGGGGAGATCCTAATCTCTCATCCTAACCTCCTCTTTAATCTATAAAAGGAGACTTCTCTCATGAGAAAAGGTTAATAGCTAATGGAGAATAACTAGTAGTGAATAATGATTGATAGTTTTAGCTTCTCATTTGTGATTAGAAGATTGGTATTTGGCCTTGAGAGATTCTTGTGTCAAATTATTTAATTGATGGTTATGGAACTCATGGAAGTAATGTGGGTATTGGAGAAATGAACCATTGGAAAGATCCTCACAACACCAAGGCATTGGTTGTAACTCTTCCATTATTATTAATGCAGTAACATGTTTTCTTTCCTATAAAGATTTTTCATTGTAAATTGTCTTTATTACATTTCTCCTTGGTCATTTGTACAGATTTGTCAAGTGTTATTGTTGCTTTCACTAGTTAGCTTGTTTTCTTATGTAGGTTTCTATTCAAAAGCATTTTAATCAAGCTAGGAGCTACAATTAGCGAAGAGAACCTTCGGTAAAGAGGTATGAATCCTTACTTGTCAGTATTTTGATTGTATGAATCTAAGAAAAGTAATATGTTATGTGTTGTTTTTTTCTAGATTTGGGTTCCCAAGATAGGGATATTAGTATGTGTCTACATTGGCTAATTTTTACATAAATAATGAGTAGGTTCATATTGTGACTGATGTCAACAACTTGCTCTTCCAACCTCTCAAATCTCTCTTTTGCTGGATCTTGAGGGTTGTTATGAACAGACTCGTCTGTCATGGCTAGGGTTTTTGCAACTTCTCTTTAAGTTGATTCGTGGAGCATGGAACTTCCCATAAATACCCAAAAGAAAAACCTACTCTGATACCAATATGATCTGTAAACTGTTGTGGATATTCCACGAGAACAGTTTTTCACAAGAAATCTGATAAATAAATAAAAAATCTACCTATGAAGGTTAAATTCGTTTAGATTTCCATAATATTTAGTTATTGATTTTCTTCTTATGCATGAAATAGATAAAATGCGGAAAATAGAGATGAGTAAAACATAATCACACACCATCCACAAAATGACACAAATATTTTCTCTGGGAAACCCTTACGAGAGAAAACCCAACTACAAGGTGAGGTTGCTCTACTCTATTTTCTCTAGTATGGAAATAATGCAAGTACAAAGGAGAAGGCACTCACTATGGAGTTACTTGAGACCTATGGCCTATTAGGATACTACAAAACATTAAACCCCTCTGTTACTCTCTATAATTTCCCACTCCTAGTTGTTTTTCTCTTCTATGGAACAAAATGCAATAACATAGAATGAAACCCCTTATCCTCCTAGTGGCCTGATATTTAACATAGCCCGATAGCCATCTAGGGGTAGGTTTTTTACTTCCTCAACCCTCAATTTTGGTAGGGTTTGGAACCTTCTAGAATCTTCTTGAAATTACTCACTTGGATAACCCCATATGCATGAGTAATGGGGGTTAACATGGAATTCTCTCGTACCATGGTGGTCAACACGATTGGTCAACTTGTGGGAGACAACTTTTGCATATGAACTTGGATTAATGCAGATTCTTCATAAGTGGAAAGGTATCAACGTGTATAAAACTTTCAAGGGGGTGTGCATAAGTCCCATACACTAGAACCCCCGAAAATTCCATCTAATGCCTCAAAATGGCTCCATAAGGTTCTAGACCCCAATTTTACAAACTAGGACCTGCCACTAAAATGACCCTGCAAGTTGATTCCTCCAATTTGTTTCCACTCTAAAAGCATCGAGATAGATGAAAAATAATATAATGGCCAATTTACATCATCCTCACTTAAGATTTCAAGTTTATTGTGATCTTTGTATTTTCATAATTAATTTACACTTGTCCATGGATGTCTTCTAATAACTGTGAATGTACAAAGAAAATCCAACCAAAGATTAATAGACATTGGGTTAAGTATGAATTGTGAATATATGTTGAAGTATCAAGGTTTAATTGAATAATTAGTAAGTAGCTATGTTGTTTAACTTCCATTGTTTTATAGTTAATGAAACAACAAGAAATCTGCATATTAATTATATCGATCATGTTTTATCATGGTGTATTAAACATGCATGAAATAAATTATGGAGTGCAACCAATGAAAGAGATTTTGAGAGGGCATGCAACATGGATTTGAAAGAATGTGTATTTTTTATGAGACACTCTTTGCTATGGTGCAATTTTTTGTTTACGTAATCATATATATATATATATATATATATATATAGAGAGAGAGAGAGAGAGAGAGAGAGAGAGAGAGAGTTGGCACATAAAAAAACAAATAGATCAAGAAAACATTTGGTTAAATAATCAAGTACAATATTGCCTACAAGTGATGAAGAAATGAGACATGCATGCAGCTCGAGTGATGACATCAGTTCAAGTGATGAATGAGAATCAATATAATTGAATGTTACTACAAGTTGTATGTTTTGGAATATGTGTCTATGAAAATCAGGGATTTTGTTTAATGTGCTCGACATATTGTCCCAAGTGCATGAGGACATGTTATCAATAAGTGTAACAATTACATATTGGTTGCATTTCAATTATTGTGTGATCCAGGTGGATATTGGTGGCCACCCACCTATTCCACTTGGACCCCTACCATTGCTTCTTTCAGTTTTTTAGTTTCCGCACAGTTTACTATTTTTAACAGTTTTTCGGGTCCTGAACTTCCAGAGCCGTTTTGAGGCCTTAAACGACGTTTTTTGGGAAAACAGGAAGCAACATGGATCACAAATCAATGTTTATCACCCAAAAGTTGTAGTCCTCAGATATATCTTTATAACGAGGTATGGAACGCGTCAAATAGAGATCGTATGCCAAAGTTACGTCCCCGGGAAGTTGATGTACCAACTTACCCAAACGGGCCCCATAATCTTGGCGTTTCATCTCCTAAGGTTAGGTATTTGGATGTTTAGGGTTTTCCATTATTTCTAAATAATAATAGGCCTTCAAGCCTCATTGTAAGACAGTTCAGAGGCCAGTAGCCACCACATCTCTTCTTAGAGATAAGATACCAGCGCCCTAGCTAGTTTATTTCCATTCTGTCTGTAAGCATATTTCAGTCATTTGTTATTAATGAAATGAAGTCTTATCTCTGTTGCATCTCTGTGTTTATGTGTATTTATATATTTCATTGTGTTCCTACATAAATCTAGATCAGTGGTATCAGAGTGGTCTGCTAGTTCTCGATCCTTCTTTGCATGTCCCTAACGAGGTCGGGGTATAAGAAGTTGGGGCTCGATCTGGTTGAACCTTTGCAAGATCAGCCTCACAAACCCCAACGATCACCCATGGGTGAAGAAAATAAAGATGATGGAGCAGGAGATCCTATCAAAATGTTGCTCTAGGAGGCCCTCGAGAAACAAAGGAACGCGATGATGGACAACTTTGCCCAGATTCTTCAACGGATTCCTACTGGTGGCGCATCGACATCCAACAACCACTCTAGAGGCACCACTCCTTTTAAGGTACAAGTAAACTTTGACATTCCCATATTTGAGGGCCAAATAGATGCATATGTTGTAGATAGATGGTTGAATCTGTTAGAAGGATATTTCTCGGTTCATGACTTTTCTGACCGAGAAAGGATTATTTTCGCACTCCTCAAAGTCGCCCCCCATGTCAAGGATTGGTGGGAAACCTACTCAGAGACACAGAGTGAGGGGGAACCCTCTCTGTTCTTAGCTGCACCCACTTGGAATTCTTTCTGAGACGCCATCAAGGAACAATATTATCCCATGGGGGGCTATGAGGAAAAATACATACAATGGACTACGCTGCGGCAGTAAAGGGACCAAGATGTGCATGAGATGACGAAAATGTTTCATACCCTACGCACAAAGTTGGGTATGAAATATTCAGAGAAACATTTGTTGTTAAAGTACCATAGTTTTCTACACAGATACATTCATAAGGAAATGGAGTTCCTTGACATCTCCTCGCTTGGTGTGGCATATCGATATGCTGCCAATATTGAGCAGAAGTTCAAACAGAAGAAGCGAGACTTTGGGTCTGTGAATCAGAAGCAAGGGAAAGGTACCCCCAAATTGCAGAACAAAGGACCAAGCCAAGGCGGAGTGGCCCAGGACAACCCACCAAATCCACAAGCAAAGAACAACACCATGAAGCCAAAAAAGGACACGGGGAAGTGGTGTGAGTTCCATAATAGCTCCACTCACAACACAAGTGAGTGTCGGGCCAAGCAGTCACTAGTAGCCAAGTTGAAGGCTTCTGAATTCGACGCATGCTTTGACTCTGAATTAGAACCTGACAATGGGAATGACAGGGGGAAGCCGATTATCGATGCGGAGCCTAATTCCATTGTTGCCACCACGAAGATCTAGAAGGAGGAACCATAAGATCCAGAGGAGGCGGAGCGTCTCTTCCATTCCAAGATGTGGGTGAAGGGTTCCCCGTTGCAGTTCATTATCGACAACGGGAGCCAGAAGAACCTCATCTTGGTAGAGGTCATGAAGCGGCTGGGCTTGCCAAACACAACACACCCACAACCATACACCATCGGGTGGTTGCACCAAGGACGAGACCTCCACATCAGCCCACAATGTCGTCTTCCCTACAACATCAAGCCCTTCATGGATGAGGTATTATGTGACATTGCTCCTCTTGATGTTTCTGATGTATTATTAGACCAACCGTACTTGTGGAAGCGACATGTTGTGTATGAGTCCAAGCCTCGTGCTGTTATTATCACTTTGGGAAATAAGATGTATAGGATACCAGAGATAGCACCGCCTACCACCATCTCTTTGGTTACTGCCAAACAATGCAGTAAGCTCATTTCCCAAACTAGGAAATTTGTTTTCCTCATGATCCGCCCTCAAGGAAAGAGGAAGACTGTGGTCATGACCTCCAAACAAGGCCCCGCTGCATGAAAAAAGTAGATGGATAAGGTCATGAAGGAGTACAAGGAGATCTTCACCTCCCCCACAGGGGTGCCTCTACACTACCAGGTCAAGCACCCCATCAATCTGACCCCAGGTGCATTCTTTCCCAATGGACCCATCTATCGATGCTCTGTCCTAGAGAATGATGAAATCAAGAGGCAGATTCAGGAGTTGTTGCAGAAAGGCCACATCCGACCGAGTTCATCACCCTGTGGGAGCCCAATCGTGTTGGTGCAGAAGAAGGATGGGATTTGGAGACTCTGCATTGACTATCGGGCACTGAACAAGATCACTGTCTGGAATAATTACCCGATCCCACGGATTTATGACCTTCTAGACCAACTCAAGGGGGAAAAATATTTTAGCAAGATTGACTTGAAGTCTAGGTATCACCAAGTACCAATCGAACCCTATGATGTGTGGAAGACTGCCTTAAAATCCAAGGAGGGCCTTTTCAAATGGTTGGTCATGCCTTTCGGGTTGACGAATGCCCCTGCAACCTTCACGAGGCTAATGGAAGACATCCTATGGCCATTCACCAACTCATTTGTAGTGGTGTACTTAGATGACATTCTTATCTTCAGCCAAACTTGGGAAGAGCACCTCCACCACATCCGGTAGGTCCTCCAAACACTGCGGCAACACAAGTTGTGTGCCAATTTGGAGAAATTCACTTTTGGCATGACCCAGGTTCAGTATCTGGGATACATTATTGATGAACAGGGGGTGCATGTGGATCCAGCAAAGATCCAAGTCATTTGGGATTGGCCAACCCCAACCACCCTAACAGAGCTCCGCAACCTTTTAGGTCTTGCCAATTTCTATCGTAGGTTTGTGTTGGGATTCTTTCACATCACTTGTCCCTTGCGTCAAGTCACCAAGGGAGGAGCTAAATAAAAATTATTTTGGTCTGAATCTCAACAGAAGGCATTCAGGGAGTTGAAGCATTGCCTTTGCTCTACACCAGTGCTCACATTACTAGACTTGCAACAACCATTTGAGATCGAGACAAATGCCT
>JZKD02S0974253.1:45567-55667 GCA_000966675.3 Picea glauca | reverse complement strand
AATCAGATTTTTTTTTTTTTTTTTCACATCTTCCATCTCACTAATAGTTTGAAAATGTTGATTCATAGTTATTTTACTACATTCATAATTCTATTTGTTAACTTCTTAAAATTCATGACATGGTTATAGATTTGGAATCTAATATGATTATTATTTTAGCACATTGATAGGCCTCTCAACCACTTAGTATGGTATTCATGACATCCTCACTAATACAATAGCTAATGGGAACAAAACACATAACTAAGAATTTAATGTAAATCCCTCAACTATCCACCAATCTTGTACATGTTAAATCATAAAGATAATGCATAGTTTTTCTTTGTTTCACAAAAAACTATTTTAATGATTATGTTTTGGATTAAAAACACTATTAAACTTGAAATTGTCCAACATGTATATGAACTTACACAAAATGAATCTTGTCAACATCACAAAACCTAAAATTGGGATTACAACAATGAGAACTGTGATTTTGTTCATTCAATTTATAGCATCATCAAATCCTCACTCCTTTGTTCTCCAAAATAATCATTCCCCTTTTACTAATTCCATGCATCTCTATTTATCACACTCTTTCACTTTCTTCTTCTTGTTTCTAGCAACATTGACAGTGTGATGATGATACTTTGCAAATATTTTAAAAATGCCCCATAACTCGTTTTCACCATATCTCATCCCAAGCCCAAGATCAATGAGATGTATCCTTTGTAGCAATAATGCTTAGAACAACATTTTTGAAGTTGGGCAAGATTCTTAAGAAAGGTAGGAAGAAGGTAACATAATTTTTGTTGTCATCAAACTTGTGCATTAAAGACTATGCTCTAACATAGCACTCTTTTATGCATTTTCACATGGTTTGAGATATAAAGTGAGCAATCGATATCCTCAATAAAAATAACATACTTGGTGGTCTTCATGAGTAATTTCATTTAGTTCTCTTTCTATGGATCTTGGAAAATTTCAAACCATAAACATCTTAACCTAAATAATAAGTAATGGATGCAATCATACTACATTGTCATGTTCCTAGAGGCCTATAATACAAGTAGGGTCTCTTCATTGCTTTTATAGTATTTTGATAGAATTATCACCCTTCAACAAAAGACTCAATATCTACTACAATTTCTTCTTTTCTCATATGAGATCTAGAATGAACATGACTCACATAATTAGGTCTACAATCAAGATATGCTCAAGATATAAATAAATATAAACATAAGATAAGTGCTCACACATCATATAAGTACATAGATTACATCCTTTCTTATATGGGTATTCATATTTGAAATAAAATATGTTTATTATTACTTTTTATAATAATTTGATATTTGAAATCATAAAGTATGTTTATTATTACTTTTTATTATAATTTGATCTTATTTATATTCATTAAATTTTAACATTTTAAATTGCGCATAAGATAAGTGCTCACAGATGCTCACACATCATATAGGTACATAGATCACATCCTTTTTTATATGGGTATTTATATTTGAAATTATAAAGTAGATTTATTATTACTTTTTATTATAATTTGATATTTGAAATCATAAAGTATGTTTATTATTACTTTTTATTATAATTTTATCTTATCTATATTCATTAAATTTTAACATTTTAAATAATTAAAAGGAGAACATTTTATTTTAAATAATTTTATTAAATTTTAATATTTTAAATAATTAGAAAGGCAACATTTTTTTTTAAATAGTTTTATTAAATTTTAACATTTTAAATAATTAGAAAGGCAACATTTTATTTTAAATAGTTTTATTAAATTTTAACATTTTAAATAATTAGAAAGGAAACATTTTATTTTAAATAGTTTTATTAAATTTTAACATTTTAAATAATTCGAAAACAACATTTTATTTTAAATAGTTTTTTTTTTTGAAATGTGTAACTAGTTTATTCTTAATTTTGGTTTGCTTAATTGGATGGAAGAGTTGAATATATACCCTTTTTGGTTTGCTTAATTGGATGGAAGAGTTGAATATATACCTGTAATTAAAAATAACATGCCGGTTATCAATTTTGATCTCCGGTTATCATGTTGCCTTTAATTCTTTGTAATTAAAAAGAACCCTTCAATTTTGATCGATCACTAGTTATCATGTTGTTATCTTTGTAATTGCTTGGTTATCATGTGCATACCATGACATTTTGAACAATTGCTTCCAAACAAAACATTTTATTTTAAAAAAATTTGGGCAAGCAGTTGGTTACAAATGTTTCCACCGGATAACATTTCTACGAAGGCGTGTAGTCAATAATCAAACTCCTTCGCTTTCTCTTCAATGGGAATTTTGCGTATAATGTTGAACAGTAGGAGTTCAACAAATGTTGCGTATAATGTCATCATCTATACCCATAAACACGCTGAGATAATCATCCAAATATTGTGAAAGCAGGGCTTATTTTCCGCATGCAAATTAATCTTCACTGTTGACTCGTCTGTAAAAAAGCAGGTAAGCTTTAGATGTCTTTATAGCTTCTTCTGTAATTGGTGAAACAAACTGGTCGTTGAACTTGTGCCACCCATCTCGAACCTGCACAGAAAACAGAACAATTCAAATTGCGCATAAGAGAAGGAATCAAAACAAATTCAAACAAGTTCCACAGCATGTCCGTACAGTAATCATCATTGAATCCTTACCTTCACAAAGGCTGTATAATGTCCAAAGTTCAAACTACCGGTGTGGTTGGTTATAGCGAAAAGCTTGTAAATATGGCCCTTGGTATCATTCTTGTTTATAACGAATTTCGACAGGTCAAAGCCATCAATAGGGAAGTCAACAAATGTCTCAATTTTAGATGTATGGCGTCCATCATAGTGAAACCTTGATAGAAATACAACTAAAATCTCCGGTAGCTTCCAGATATCTATCTTTTGTATGGCCTGCCTAGATTCCTTGCATTGAGGGCAAACCCTGTATGAAAAGAAAGGTGGGTAAAAGGAGCAACAGAGTTAGAAATCAAAGTTAGAAAAAAAAGAAGATTCGAGTTGCAAAATAATCAAAATCAAAAGAGCATTTTCAAGAAATTACAATATCCCAAAGAATGAAGTGGGAATTACGAGAACAGATGGCCAATAAAAAAAAATTAAATATAAGAATGATTCCACTAACCCAGCATGGGGTGACACAGTTTCCTTGTACATAGACTCCAACATCGTATACAGATTTAGATTCTCATCTCTATTCCTAATCTCGCTCTCCCTTTTAGCAATCGGTAAATTGCTAAGACACTCTGTTTCATATTTTTTCATCTTTTCTTCGGTCCATTCCACTATAACTTGTAGTCTTTGCCTTGAATCCAAAAATGGAATTGGCTCATCCTCTTTTATAATTGTCTGTGTCTTGTTGCCATCTTCATCTGCTAGATATAGTATAAATGAGCTTCCCTCTTCTGTAGAGATACTAATTTCGATACACTCCATGGCTACATCCCCATCCTCTTTTTCTTTGATTTGAGTTCTCAACATGGGAGCAAGCAAAGTACGAACAACTGCTTGCACATCAGCTCCTGTCTGAGTCCCGTGCCCTAAGCATGCTACTAAAGGAGCAAGTTTGCCACTGAGATAATAGACGTGCAAAACTTCTGGTCAGCATAACACTAATAATAATATTACAGAAAAACATTCGGAAGGCAATCAAATTATGACACCAGACATACACACCAGGAACAAATCACTGAAAAGTTAAAACATCTCCATGTCACTGTTTCTTGCTGAAGCATGAAACAAAAAGATAATTGAAAACGTTCTCAACCACAAAAACCTTCCCCCTGAATGGTTGACACTAAATATGCAATAAGCCACTACATTTTTACCAATCAAACTACCAACTTGCCAAGTTCATACAGGCAAAGAAAACATTGTGGACCAGAGCTTCTTTAGCAGATAATGTGTTCGCTCTCAAATATGAAACAAGCTGGAGTAAACTTTTACCTCAAAGAGTTGAGTACAGAAATAACATCCAGAGTCTTACCCTTCCTCACTCTGATTCTGATGATGCAACACCAACAATGGCAATTTCTCTTGAACAACTGGAAGCCTATATGCTACCAGGATTACATTATCTGCAGTATTGGAGAATGGATCAGATGGCTTGTCCAGATAGCGAACAATTTGACAGTTGGAAATCTGCAAACAATTTCAGCTTTGGTTTATAACAAATCAACAAATTGTATTCCATCAAAAACATGAAAATAAAAAATAATCTCTTTCGTAGATTATAAACTAGTTGCCGTTTTTACCTCTGCAAGCAAAAGCTTCTCATCAGCCCTTATGGAGCATAGAGAGCTTAAAGTATTAACTATGTCCTGGTATGTTGTCTCCTGATTCACAGTTATTGTATGTTGTGCAGGCCTTTCAGTGCCATCACTGCTAAATACTGTAACTCTCGTTTTTAGAGTTTCGGGAAACCGAACTACTAGATTCGTAAAGGGATCAAAATTCCTTTTGACTCTGCCGCAAGTAGTGCACATTGTTGTTCCCCTACATTGTCCCTGCAAAAAAACAAATTCAACTTCCCATGCATACAACTTGGAAAACTTTAGTTTTGGTTGTATGCTAACCATTCACAAAACCAGTCACTGTCAAATTGAAGGCATATGTGCAAAACAACAGAAGGAACAACAAATGTCATATAGTGAACAACAGAAATAATCAGGGAAAGATCAGAAAGTAACTCACTCCAAACAGATCCTGAATGATGGAATCTATTTTAAGGTGTGCACGGTATTTATCTGCTAATGCCTCGTCTGAGCATTCATTGTCATCATCAATCTCTGTGTAAATCTTGCTTTTCACACGATTTAGATCTTCATGAAGCCCATCCAACAAAAAAATTAAGAACTCCTGAACAGAGGACACAAAAGAAAAAAGGAAAACATAAATGCAAAACCAGATCAATCCTGAATACATAAATTTGTAGCAAACAACTCAAAAACCATTTCAATCCTAAATACATTAATTTGTGACATCTCAAATTTATAAAGCTAACCAACAAACCACCTATATCTTAATACCTGAAAAAAATATTTTATTATTTGGGAAAACTCACTGACTTGCAAACCATGTTGATGAAAGCAATGTAGACATGTTTTTAAACGACCAAAACACCTTAGCTTAAGATTAAAAACTGCTATCTTACTATTAGGGCAAGCCAACCACCTTAGCTTAAGATTAGAAACTACTATTTATTATTAGGACAAGCGGACTAACTTGCGCATCTTCTTGACGATAACCACTAAAGTTGGGTTTTAAAAGACCAAGTGTCTCTTTAAATGAACGTGGTGCAAGGGCTTTTCCAGGCCTCCATGCTTCCTCTAATAACTCGCCAAATGCTGTGGCTAACTTACCCTGCACAAATATACCAGGGCCAAATAATGAATTTTCTAATAGAACATTGCAAAATACTGCTGAAAAATATATTAGGTTTGGTTCTTACGTAGGAAAAACGTTTCATATAAAGAAAGCCATAAAATCTAATTGCCAAAAGCCATGTGGGTACTAATCAGAATTAAAGAAACTTTTATAACGTTTAAAACAGAAAGTGCAAAGATTTAAGCAACACATAAATGACACGAGTAGCACGACAGTTACATTAAATTCTTGTAACAGATCTTACGCCCATTCTCTGAGGTCAAAACTTGAAAGAAAATGAAAATATTGAAACTGATAAGTTGTAGGCACTTCTCCAAGACCCCAACCATACTAGTAATCAATTTTTTATTAAAAGGTCACATAGTAAAGACATTGACCAAAATTCTCAGCACAAACATGCAAAACACAAAAAAATGAGTTTTTTGACAAGCCTCCTTAATCTCTCAGCAATGTGCCTTTTTTTACTACCTTCCCAAAGGAATCTCTCGTTTTCTGTAGTTAAATACCTGAAATAGAGATGCATCATTTACAGTATACATTCTGCCAGACAAGACCAGACTGTGAGACATCATACCAAAACCTCAAACACATCAAAATCCCACGCAAAGTATTTCTAATCGAGGTAGCTTAATGGATATTTAATCTCATATCGATATAACCTATAAGCAAAGTGAATAATTGACCTTGTCCTTATACAGAACATCTAGTTGTGAAAACTTTATCTATAAAGGTTAGAAAGAGATATATAAACTCCACTCATTAACAATTATGGAATCCCCTGGATGTAAATAAGTATCTGTTGTTGTAAATACGTGACTTACAGATGAGAGTATTAGAAAAACAAATGGACACTTTTGGGATAACTTAAATGGGCTTTACATATGGTATATCATAATTTTTTCCTGGAATCTCTGATTTATTACAAAGAAACCAGAAATAGAGAAAGATCATTTTTAAGAAACAAAAATATGGATTTCTATTACGACTTGTGCAATATCAAATTTACTATAACAAGATGAAAGAGAAATGGATTACATATAGTCCAATAGCATCTTTGATAAAAATAATGCGATCCTAGAATTGTTGTGGTAAGATATCAGAAAAGAGATGAATGCAGGTAAAGAAAAGGCTTAAATATGATCAAAATGGATACTTACCTTATATCCAAGAGAATTATCATGATTTATATGTTCTTTATAATTTCCCGTAAAAAACTCTACTAGCTCAGGTATGTGGAGAACACATTGAAGAGCACTGTTCATATAACAAGTATTACCAAGGTTCTCAAATCCTCTTAATCCCACAGAATTATCTCTTACTCCCACAGAATTATCAGATTTCATAGGTGAACAACTTGAATTATCCTTGTGTTGAAGAGACCCGTTCATGAATCCAAAATTATGAAGTTCCATGGGCAAACGACTTGAATTATCCTTGTGTGCATCCTTATATTTTTGTTGAATAGTCCTGTTGACGAAACCCAGAAAACCATCCATTTCCTTGGGAAAACAACTTGAATTATCCTTGTCTGCGTATATGCGTGGCCTTTGAGGTGTTGCTGGCAATGTGGCAGTGTCATTTTCTTGCACTACAGATGACCTGACACGTTTTAGTGGTGGCCACAAAGTTAACCCCTGCGTATCATTTTCTTGCTGCTGGTCTGATTGGTGACGTTTTAGTACTGTATTTGTATTCCAACATACTGACATGTTGGTTTCACCCCCTGAGTTCAGAGTCTTTGGACTGTTACAAGATGACTCTCTATCAACTTCCAGCAGAATCTGTAATTCAATGCAATTAACAGAAATGTCAGAGCAATACACCTTACAGAAGACAGGCCATTACAAAATTTGTGTTATTAAGAGAATCCCTCTTGGTGGGCAGACAAAAACCTAAAAATCCAACGCTTCCTCTGGACATTAAAAAAATTAAGTGGTATAGATGTCCACCAACAAACAATTACAGAATCCAAAAATGCACAAAGCAGGGAAGCATGAATGATAATTACTCTTTGGAGATAAAAGCCCGATTTACTTCCAGGCCATCGAGAAGATAAAAGAAAAAGCACAATTTATCAGAACTCAATAATATCAATTCTTTCGAGGGCAGGTAAAGTAAAATAGCAGTTTTTTGGATCCACTAATGGTTTTCAAAAAGATAACTACTGGCGACGATTGCTGACTGAAAACATCCATGTTTGATATTCCCTTTAGCATCCTAGAGGCTGCAACATTTGTCCTGATCACATCCCATTTTCCCATTTCCCATTAATGATCATTTTCCCCTAGAAACCTTATTTGACATATTTTCCATCTAGAAGTGTGTAAACATAGACATTTCTCATGGGTCTTAATCAGGTCTGTTGTAACCAAACGTAGTTTCTTTTTAACATAAAATTGCACAGTGGTGAAAGTCACTGTTGGATCCAATCAAACTGCTAATTTTCTGAATGCAATGCCATGGGATGTGGCTCCTTAGAATGTAAGGAGGATTCTCTAATGTGTACTGCAAAGCAGGTCATTTTAAATACTACCATATGAATATCTTTATTGCAATAATGAGCCAACGACCTTGCAAGTCAAAATAATGTTGAACACCATGCATAAGAGGCATATAGACACTGAAGAGCACAGAAAGTGTGTTCTATCTGAAATCCAATGGAATAATGATCTTTATTCCCATTAGAGAGATTTAAAAATGGATGAACGGAGGCAGCTTAGATTTTCATCAGTTTGACCTTTTGCTACTTTGGACAGTATATAGAAACTCTAGTTGTACCTCTCTGGTTTGCATCTTGTTTAGACACTCACCTCACAACTATCATCTCTTTCTTGCAATTGGAACTTCATGAATGACATCTTTTTAATTAGAAGGCCATCCAATGAGTGATCAGCTCTTCTTACTCCCCCGAGAGCCTATGATCATGAACATAGTTGGGAGTGTTACACCTCATATTGTATGAGGCTTCACATTGTGATTTTTATCACATTTATGGAGATTTGCAACTGGCACCTTGTAGCATTGGACCAACTTGGGGGTATACATCTTCAAGGAGCCCTTTCTCTTCACGGAATCAGATTATTTTATGGAGGTCTTTGGTTGGGGGAGTCTCACTTCTCCTTGGTCGGATGATTATGCTTGCTGTTTTGGTGGTCTTCTCACTTTTGATGGTTATGGAGCACGCTTTCTCATTATGGTGTGGTTTTGGTATACTTGCTTATCTTGAATGTGCTACATCTTGTTCATGGATGATGGTTCTAGCCCCCAAGGGGTTAGAGGATGGATCTAGGAAGTAGATGTTTCATGATTGTTGTTGGAACTTCCTAGTCACTTTTGCATGGTGATGTATTATTGGTTTCACTAGGAAGGGGTGTTCTGCATAGTCCTCTTGTGTTGGATGTGTGGTGGGGGCATACTTGATGTTTGGATGGGTTAGCATTTTCTATTGTCCCCTTTCCATATGGTGTTGATGTGGTCGAATGATGTGAGTAGTGGTAGTGCACTTTGCCTTGGTGGGATTTCCCTAGGCGATATGACTTAACCTATGAGTTAGTACCCTTGTTGGTGTACTTTTTCCTAAGTTTGAGTTAGAGAAGGGGGGTACTAAATACATCTTTGATGATTAAGCCTTTTCCTAAGGTTTGATCATGTATTAATCATGTTATAGTCCTTTGGTGGTGCACCCTAGTTTGAGACTTATGTTTTTATGTTATCATGGTGGGGGGTTTACTAGGGAGAACAACTTATTTGCAAGGTACAACACATGTTGGAGCATGCCTCCCCTATTGGCACACATGTTCATGTTGATTTAATGAGTTGGTGACAATTGGGAGGTTGGACTATGCCTTTATTAAAGCATTAACCTTTGCGCGCACATGTCGAGGTTGATTTAATCATTCAATTATTAACTTAATTCATTTTATCCTAATTAATGTTAATTGACCAACCTACTTCACTTGGCATTTGTTCACACTTGGAGGGGTTTATTTGGATGAGACTTAGGGTTTTGGATGGAGCGCTTCTCCCTTGGTGTTAACCCCTGAATTTTCACCCTTGAAAATCCTGAGGGTTAAGAGCCAACATACCTTATTTGGCTGGCATTCAAAGCTTTTCCCATAGTTGTAGCAGTTGTGTGAGCCAAATGTTGATTCCCATCAAAGGCGGGTACAGGACTAGTATGTGTTTGTCTTTTTTCTTCAAAGTTAAAGCTAGCATAGTTTCCCATGGATTTGAGAGAGAGGTCTATTTATAGCAGGTGACCCTACTTTTTAGGAGACAGTGACCAGAGACTCATTTGACAGTTTTGAGCATACAGAGTAGGTCCTTGCATGATACTAAGCCCGATGACATTTTTCCGAGGATCATGCAAGTACTTTCTATTTTTAGCAGGTTGAGCTCCAAGCCTCAAATCAGGATTTTGAGTGTGCAGTATTGATCCTTGAGACAATTTGAGTCTTTTGGAGCTTTTTCGGGGTGACTTGTCAACATTTTCTATTTTTAGCAAGTGGGGCACCAAGGCCTGCATGTCAATTATGATTGCATCTTTGGAATCCTCACAGAAAATCGAATCCAATGAGTATGATATCATTGACATGCAACAAGATTCTACTTTTAGCAATGTCTATTTTTAGACGTGACACATGGCAATGTTCTCATAGTCGTCCTGGACATTTTTTACAATTTCCTATTTTTTAGGAGTCTAACACTA
>JZKD02S0974198.1:511-13659 GCA_000966675.3 Picea glauca | reverse complement strand
GACCATTTTTTGAAAAATGCGCTCCCACGCTCCCGCTCCCGCCTTCGCTCCCACGCTCTGGCAACACTGATCTTAACGTCCATCTGGTGAAGTTTCCAACCAAAAACTGTTGCAAGAGAGATAATAATCCTGATGGAGGTATATCTGGCAACTGGAGCAAAGATCTCGTCATAGTCAATTCCTTCTTTCTGAGAGAAACCACGAGCCACGAATCTAGCCTTGTATTTTTCAATACTGCCATCTGTTGCATGCTTTATCTTATAAAGTCATTTGGAAGTTACCACTAATTTGCCACGAGGTCTACGAACTACTACCCATACATCATTCTTTAGAATTGAATCATATTCTTCTATCATAGCATCTTTCCACACTTGATGTTTGAAGGCTTCTTCAAATGTGGAAGGTTTTGAATCAATCACAATATTCAACTTAGCTATGAGACCGGAGTAATTATCTAGTTTCTTGCTTTCTCTGAAGGTGCCCTTAGGAGCTTAATGTTTTTCTGCTTCCTTTAGAATTTCCCGGCACCAGGATGGTTTCATTTTAATAGGAGGTATCTCCAAAGGAAACTCAATAGTATCCCTTGAGGGATCCACTGGAAGTTCTGAGGTCTCCTCCCTCTGCTCATTTGGAAGAGGAGAATCTGAAGAATCGAGTGGTGGAGCTTCCTGCTCCCCTGAATCACATGGGAGTTCTCTGGCCCGGCGAAAAGTTGCCTCTTCATGAAAAGTCACGTCTCTGCTTACTTCAATGAACTTTTGACCTGGGATATAAATTTTGTAAGCCTTTGAGGTTTCACTATATCCCACAAAGGTTCCTTTCTTTCCGGAGGGCACTAACTTAGTCCTCTTTTCTTTTGGAATGTGCACATAGACTAGACTGCAAAAGATTCTCAAGTGATCAACTGAAAGCTTTATACCGGTGAAAACTTCTTCTAAAGTTTTCGCTTCAAGAGTTTTGTGTGGACATCTTTTCTAAATGTAGACAACAGTACTAGCAGCTTCAGCCCAAAGAGATAATGGTAAGTTCTGGTCATACATCATGGCCCTGGCTGCTTCACAGATAGTTTTGTTCTTTCTTTCTGCGATCCCATTCTGTTGGGGGTTATACGGCACAGTCAGCTCCCTCTTAATCCCAGAAGCCCAACAGAGTTCATCATATTTAAAGGAGTCAAATTCTTTACCATTGTCTGTTATGAAAACCCGGATGTGTCCGCCTGTTTGATTTTCAACAAGATTCTTGAAATCTTGAAATCTGTTGAAAGATTCATCTTTAGTCTTCAAAAAATAAATCTAAGTTTTACGAGAACAATCATCAATAAAAATGATATAGTAAATACAACCATTCATAGATGGAGCAGTCATGGGCCCACAGAGATCAGAATGAATTAGATCTAGAATACCATTAGATTTTCTATTGTTGTGAGGATAGGGTTTCTTTGTATTCTTACCGAGTGCACACCCTCTACAAACACTATCATGTTCAAAAAAAAATACTGGCATACCTATCACCATCTTTTGCAAACTTGGAAGTGCGTTGTAGTTGAGATGTCCAAGTCTTTTGTGCCAAACCTCGCAGAGATTTACCATTTTGTGAGCTAGTGCTTGAACACCCTGACCTGAGATTTTATAAAATCCACTCTCACGAGTTCCAATAGTCATAGCAGTGCTCATATCTTCATTTGAGAACCACATGAGGGCCTTCCCTTTGGTGAAGGCTATTGAGTAACCTTTAATTTATAACATTACAACTAAGATTAGATTTTTCTTTAAACCAGGAACATAAAGAATTTCATCAATATGAAAGATATTACCTTATTGAAGTTGGAAAGAAACAAATCCAAAACCTTTTATGTCATGAGTATCATCATCACCTAGTTCCACCTTTACAATGAATTTCTTGTCCCGATAGTTTGCAAGATTTTGTTTGAAGTCTGTCATGTGTTTAGAAGCATCATTGTCCATTAACCAAATCTCCTCCGACTTGGTTATGGTGGCAAAAAGAGCTGAGATGAGATAATATTCTTGATGTTGTTATTTCTCTTTGCTGGCAGCCCTGGTTTGTCTTCTTTGAGGTTCCTCTTGAGCTTTAGCCTCTTCAGTAGCAACTGAGGCTTGGAACTTTCCTTTTCTTTTCTGCTGAGAGGGAGGGTTCATGCAATCTCTTGCATACTGTCCTAGCTTATTGCAGTTAAAACATTTTACTTTAAATAAATGAGGATTAAGATGAGATAACTTACCTTGAGGTTTCTTACCTTTGCCTTTAGATTTAGGGAACTTCTTTCATTTCTTGGCTTTTGCTGCAAGGGCATGATCTCTTAGAACTAAATGATCACTTTTGCTTGTGAGTCTTCCTTCTTCTTCTAAGCAGTTATGCCACAATCTGTCAAAGTTAGGCTGGGCTTCTCTTCCATTGACTGATGCGAGGAAAACTCCCCGTGACTCAGGGAGTCCATCAACTACAGTTTGCACAAGGTCATCATCATCCACAGCAACTCCTATTGCTATAAGTTGATCTCTGGTTTGAGCAACATTGGAGAAGAAGGCAGCAATTGATTCATCTTTTCCCATCCTCAAAGTACGTAGTTGTTTCTTCAATATTATTTTATGAGTTGGTGCCTTCTTTTCATAGAGGTTTGCCAAAGCATCAAAACAATCTTTGGCAGTCCTTAGATGATCAATGATGGGCATCATGTTGTCCTTAACAGAATAAAAAATTATTCTTTTAGCCTTGGTTTGTTTCTTTCTGTATGCTGCCCTAAGTTCTTCAATTACCCTAGTGATCAGCTCTTCTAGATCACTCTTCAAGAATTTTAACTATTATGCATTTCCAAGCATTGAAGTTGGAGGCCCCTACAAGTCTGTCTTCAACTTTAACTAAGGAGGAGGCCATGCTGAGATCTGGATCAGTTTAGTAAAAGAGATGTTGTTGATCTGCAAAACAACCCTAACAATATGGATCTACGCGGGCTCAAGTTTGCACTCCTTAAGCTCTTTTCACGCCCTAAGCTCTGATACCATGTTAGAAATAGGGAAAAGAACAGAAAATATATTTTTTTGAAATTTTTCTGTTAGCTAGATCAGCAAGAACACATTAAATCTAAACAGATCTGAACTTATAAAATATGATGAGTATGCAAGGTAGTTAGATCTGAACTATAAAAACATTTATGAGTATGCACAATAGTTAGATCTGAATTAAACAATAATTATGAGTATGCAAATCAATAGATCTTAACCTATAGATCTAGGAACAATAGATCTAAATATAATAGTTTTGAACCTAACAATATTTCTAAGTATTGCAAATCAATAGATGTAAACCATAAGCAATATTTCTGAGTATTTAGAACAATAGATCTGAACCTAAACAATATCAAATAGATCTGAGCATAAATAAATCAATCTGAAGTGAACTGCATACCTCTGAAGATCACCTCTGTGTAATGAAGAGAAGCTTGACACACTTGAGGAATGTTAAGCCACTGATGTTATGCTCAGATAAGTCTAGGACTCATGGATCAACCTCAATGGGTTAGATCTCTATCAATAAGAATGTGGGACAGTTATGCCACCATAGAGAAACCCCACACAAAAGACAACAAACCCCAATCTGAAAATTTTGGAAGCAAACCCTTATCCCAGTCACACAGAGTAAGCAATCTGGAAGAAGAAAAGGTGTGACAGCAAGGGAGGGAGAGGCTGGAAGTTCCAGATCAGAACAAAAGGTGGACGGCTGCCTAAGGTAATGGTCCAGCAACCCAACAAGGAGGTCGTAGCCCTAAAGGGTTCTAGTTTTGTGCAAGGAAAAGGGACAACAGCCTCAAGAGGGGGGTTCTGCCACTTAGAAGAGGGTCGGCTGCAGTAAATAGGCAAAGAGAGAAGAGGGTGGCAGCATAGACACTTGGCAGCAGTGTTTAGATCAACCCTCAGCACACAGTAACCTCAACTCAGCTTCTAAAAGAACCTAGCAGCAGCAAAGAGTAACCCACAACTCATCAACTCAAAAGGGACCTGGCAACAGCAATAAAAGGAGGTCGAATCTGAACTGTCAAATGGAGATTGCAGCACATAGAAGAACCTCAGAGCAATCTGCCACACTAGAAGAGAAGAGAGTGAGTGAGTGGAAAAGTGAGGGAAAGGGTTTCTATTTATAGTTTTAGGCTAGGGCTTAGGGCTATAAAAATATAATTAATAAAATGACATTAATTAATATAAATATTAATTTAATGTCACATTTAAATATTTATTTTTATTTTTATTTTAATCTTATTAAGTCCTAAAAACAAAAATACAAACCCCACTCAAACCCAAACTCAAAAATCAAAGGGGTGAAGAACAATCAAAGGGTTAGGAGAGGCAGAGGGGTTTTCTTAGTGGCAACACATGTCCATATAATTCTCAAGGTGACCAATTACCTTTATCATCACTGCATAAGGTGTACACCCCACAATGTGTTCATGCTCATTTTCATCATCCTGGGAGAGAGGAAGAGGATCACACACCAACACATCTTGGTATTACACCAAAATCTACCTGACCAAAGACCAGGTTGCCCCATAACATATCTGGGATCTTATCCACCAAGGTACAAGACCAAGGATCAACCCATGCTTTAGGCATGGGTACCCTAGAACACATCCAAGGGCCCTAGACATATCTAGGGACTTATATTGCTTGGTCCCAAACCAAGAACCCCAGTCATCTACTGGGGGCCCTCACAAGGGTCTTTTGCCATGGCTCTAACTACTTGGTCCCAGACCAAGAACCCCAGGAGTGTACTGGGGGCCCTAGTCCACAACTAGGGTCTTATGCCATCCTCCAGGGAGAATGGCTCTTGCAGCTGCATTAAATTCAACAAAACCTTGCCTCAGAGATTCATGACCAATATCAAGGATAACTGAACAGGCAAGACTATCAACATTCATCATACTCATGCACATCTACAAATACAAGCTATAAGCGCCATACTTACATATGCAAGCAATATTAAATAGAATAACAGCAATTACTTATATGCGACAACATACAAGAATTAACCCATATCAAACACAGATAAATAACCACACAATAAATGAGACAAGCACATAAAGAGCACTTATCTTTTATGAAAAGTCACCAACTGTGCGCAGAACTCAGATGTTCCTCCCAGCCATAGACTTTGTTGCTCATAAGCTTTCAACAATAGGTCACCCCCGAGTTGGGGCTTAACTTCACCAGGGCAAAAGGGTTCCCAATGCCAGGCTAAGGTTTGATACTCAACAGAATTGCTCAGTCAAAGGTGCCACTGTTGCAACTAGTCTACAGTCTCTCATTCCCCACGCACCTTTCACACCCAAGGAAGTGTGCCTTTTCTCTGCTCAACAGTCCCTCGACTACCCCAATTCCCTTTCAGGGTTCCAGCAACAGGTCGAACAGGAAGTCTTTGAGCCCTGCAACTAATGCCCAACGCACCAAAGAATAATTCCCAACAAAACTCCCACCTGGAGAGTATGCTCACGGGCCTGACAACCCGCCTCTTCAATAGCAAATCTCTCACCTTGAGAGACTGCTCACGGGCCTGACAACCCGCCTCTTCGACAGCAAAACTCTGGTTACAAACAAAAAAAACCCTCACAAACTCTTCTTTCCGCAAATAAGGTAATAGTCGGATTTTCCCCAGATAGTCTGACCCCTTCTGTTCACGAGATAGTGAATAATTCCCCGCCCCCCATAATACACTAAGGCCAACAATATATATATTGCATGCCTTCAACTCAACTTTTGTCACCTTCAGAAGTAGCTTAAGCCACTTGGTGACTCGTTCCCATCCCCGGGAACTTAGGATAAAATAATTTGTACAGGACATATACTTTTCCGGAAATATTAATAAAATATTCCCTAAGACTTAAATCCTCCCCCCTTTTCTCTTTTTCGATGGAGTTAGCCACCCATCTCTTTTCGTCTGATTTGTCTGCACGCAACGATGTGATAATATTAATAACTTGAGTATAATACATGGATAGGCGCACTGGCCTATTTGCATCCAAGCTCACCAGCCTCATAACCATACAGGCTCTCCGGCCTCAATACATATTAATCCATACACACACACACATATATATATAACTCTGTCCGATACACACTTCCAGGTAATTCTCGCGCACTTACTCAAGTGCGCGCAACACTGTGAAATGTGTGCACTTGCCCAGGTGTGCGCGATACTATGAAATGTGTGCACCCGTTCTTTGATAACAATCCTACACGCACTAATCAGGTGCGCGCAGAACCAAAACTTGTTGCCAACGGCTCACCAACCTATATGTACAATTACAAAGAGTTTGGATTAGGGACATTACATTCCCCTCCCCCTTATTTATGCATTGTCCTCAATGCATTATATACACATGTACATACAAAATTTCAAAGATCTTCAAAAAGACGCGGATACTCTACCCGCATAGCATCCTCCCGCTCCCAAGTTGCATCCTTAGGACCATACCAGGTCCATTGGACGTTTACCAGCTCCATGACTCAATTCTGGAGCTATTTGATTTTCCGATCCAATATGAAAACCGGTCGCACTTGAAAATCGCCTTCTAGCTCCACCTGAATCACATTCCAGTCAATAATAGATTAGCATCAGGTACGTACTTTTTAAGCAATGACACATGGAAAACATTATGAATACACAAGGATGCAGACAATGCAAGCATATATGCGACAGGACCAATCCTCTTTAGGATTTCAAATGGTCCACAGTAACACGCTGCCAATTTAGAACAATTTCCCAACTTCAAGGAACTACATCTAACTTTAACTTTCAAGAACACGTTGTCACCCACTTTAAACTCTCTGCAGGTTCTACCTTTATTTGCGCAACATTTATGCCTCTCTTGGGCAGCCTTTAAGTTCTGCCTTATCTTTACCATCTGCTCTTCCATTTCCCGAAGCAGATCTGGCCCAACCACTGCACAGTCTGTTGGGTTGTCCCAACTCATCGGTGTGTTGCACTTTCTACCATAAAGTGCTTCAAAAGGGTTCATCTTTAAAGATGCTTGATACCCATTGTTGTAAGCAAAATCTACCAAGTGCAAGTAGTCTTCCCATTTTGATGGTTTATCCATCACATACATCCTGAGCATATCTTCAATCACCTAATTTACCCTTTCTGTTTGACCATCTGTCTCAGGGTGATATGTTGTGCTAAAGTTCAGATTTGTCCCAAATCCTTTGAATAGCCCTTTCCAAAAGTTTGAGGTGAACTTGAAATCTCTGTCAGACACAATTGTCTTAGGTACACCATGCAGCTTAGCAATTTCTCGCATGTATATCTCAGTAATGTTGGTTGCCTTGTGTGCTGACTTCACTGGAATAAAATAGGCAACTTTAGTAAGCTTGTCCACCACTACCATAATAGAATCATGTTGCTTAGCAATCTTAGGCAGCTTAGTTATGAAATCCATGGTTACAACTTCCCACTTCCACTCAGGAATGGGCAAAGGTTGTAGCAAACCAGTTGGATGTTTGAGTTCAGCATTGACCTTTTTCATACCTGGCCAATAGTATTGTTTTTTTATTGCGACAATTGTCTTTTGATAGCCTAGATATCCAGCATAAGGAACTTTATGCATCTCTAACAATAACAGACTTTTCAACTCCTAATCATTTGGTACATAGACTCTGCGCCTATACATAAGGATTACATCCTCCCTTAGCTCATAACCATCAAATTTTTGTTGCGACATACCTTGTTGTAAGTTCGCCTTTAATTCCACATAGCATTGATCTGATTTGGAAACCTCTAAAATTTTGTCGCACAAATCTGACTGTTACATGCTAACGACTGTAGCATGCATCTCATGCACCCTCCTACTGAGTGCGTCAGCCACCTTGTTCTCCTTTCCTTTGATATGCTTTATGTCAAAGTCATAATCATTGAAGAACTCTAACCACCTACTTTGTCTAGCATTTAAACTTGGTTGTTCAAACAGATACTTCAGACCACTATGGTTTGTCCTCAGCTCAAATCTTTTACCCATGAGATAGTGTCGCCGCATCTTCAAGGCATGCACTATGGCTTCCAATTCCAAGTCATGAGTCGCATAGAGCCTTTCATGCTCTTTTAACTTTCTTGATTTGTAGCATACCACATGTCCATTCTAACTCAAGACTCCACCGAGCCCTTCCTTGCATGCATCTGTGCACACAACGAAATTTGCATCTAGATCATCAATTCTCAAAATTGGTGCACTCGTCAACAAACTCTTCAAGTGCTGAAAACTCCTTGCACAATCCAAAGTCCATTCAAATCGCGCACCTTTCTTTTGCAAGGATATAATTGGATGCGCAATCTTTGAGAAGCCTTCAATAAATCTTATGTAACAACCCACAAGTCCCATAAAGGACCTTACCTCTGCGACATTTCTTGGTGTCGGTCATTCTTCAATGGCTTTTATCTTTTCCACATCCACAACTAGTCCTTCCTTGGAAATAATATGACCCAAATAATGAATCTGTCACTGGTAAAATGAGCACTTGCCCAACTTTGCATAAAGTTGATGCTCCCTCCATACTTGCAGTACCATCCTCAAGTGTTGCTTGTGCTCCTCTTCAAGCTTAGAATAAATAAATATGTCATCCAGAAATACAATGACAAACTTATCTAAATACTCTCTGAAAACTCCATTCATCAGACACATGAAGACAACTAGTGCATTTGACAATCCGAAAGGCACCACTGTGAACTCATAATGTCTGTACCTTGTTCTGAAGGCAATCTTATTGATGTCTTCTTCTTTAATTCTCACCTGGTGATATCCAGATCTAAGATCAATCTTTGAAAATATTTGCACGCCCCGCAGTTGATCAAAGAGGTCATCTATCCTTGGCAAAGGATATTTATTCTTTATTGTTACTTTGTTCAACTGTCTGAAGTCAATACAAAGTCTTAGAATACCATCCTTCTTTTTCATGAACAATATTGGGGCATCCTAAGTGACACACTTGGACGTATACCCCTTCTTCAGAAGCTCTTCAAGTTGCATCTACAACTCCTTCAACTCTGGCATACTCATCCTAAAAGGAGTCTTGGATACGGGTGTTACTCCAAGCATCAAATTTATAGAGAAATCAATATCTCTTTTTGGTGGCAACCCTGGTATCTCTTTAAAGAATCCTCAAACTCTTTCAGTACTGTGCAGTCTTCAATATTTGGCACTTTATCCTTAGGTGCCTCTTCCATGTGCACTGCAAATACTTGACATCCTTTCCTGTAGCTTTTCTTCAATTGCAAAGTTGAAACTTCTCTGATAGTTATAGCTCTTGGAATTCCTTGAATTGTTTTTAAATTTCTTTCCTCGTCCTAGCAAGTGAATGCCTTATTGTAACAATCCAGGACAGCATGGTGCTCGTCCAACCAATCCATACCAATGAGGTAATCATATGAACCCAAAGGTATGATATTCAAATCAACCTTTGTGCGCAGTCCATTCATCTCCAACAGACATGCCTTAACCATCTCATTAATTTTCCTTTTTGCTCCTATAGCTAACTGCACCAACCAAAATTTTCCAAGCTTGCTTATTGGCAATCGCAACCTTTCCACCATCTTAGGATCTAGATAACTATGACTAGCTCCTAAATCAATTAAAATAGCAATGGGTTGATCATTAATCTTACCTTCCACTTCAATCATGTGCAACTGAAACTCAACTTGCTTGTTATCCAGGGCTGCGTAAGTCCTAGGTACATTTATGCCCATGTCCTCAACTGTCGCAGCTTGTTGTACACTGTACGCAATCCTCGCTTTATCACCTCTTTGAGAGCAATCTCTGCGCATATGATCTTCGCCACAACTCCAACATTGAATTGATTGTTGCCTCGACTTTTGCTCCACCGTCTCCGTCATTCTAGACTCCTTGGGAGTTGGATGTCCTTGCACAATATTTCTGAAAAACGGTGGCTTAGCCCTCTTCTTCCTCTTATCCACCTTGCTCTTCATCTTATCTTATCTTCCCAAGACTTTTGGAAAGTCGGTCTTCCCCTTGCCTAATCATAAAGACATTTAGCACGCCTTATGGTTTCCTCCAATGTCTTAGGGTCATCATACTGTATTTTGTCACTGATATATGAAGGAAACCCACTCAAGTACCTCTGAATTTTAACTTGCTCATTCTTGATGAATGCAACGTATTTCAACAGCTCTAAAAATCTTCTTTCATACTCATCTATTGTCATACTCCCAAGCTTGAGTTCAAAGAACTCCTTCATTTTCTTGTCATAGTACCACTTGGTTAAGTATTTCTTTTGAAAATACCTCTTGAACTCCCTCCAAGTAACCTTCTTTTCATCAATGTGTTACACTTGCACAAACCGATCCCACCACATTGATGTTTTTCCTTTTATAGCTGATAGATAGCAATTCTCCCTTCTACCTGCGTAGAATAATTATGCATCTTCATCCTTCTTGTGCTCACCGTCAAAGGTAGAAGGCTTGATCTTATTCATTTCTCCCTGTAGCTCATCCACCCCAGTCCTTCTCTTATGCTTTCTGACAGGAGATGGACTTGAGCTACTGTACGCTTTCCTAAAAGAATGCTTTGGCGAGTGAGGTCGATGCCTACCAGCACTTCTTGCTTCTCTTCTTTACTCATCATGAGACCAGCAACCTCTTGACCTACTTGTCTCTGTCTCCTCATCCATTTTCTTTTCTATTTTGTCCAAGCTTTGCATCAACTTGACATTGAAGTCATCTTGTTGCTCCTTGGCTTTCATAAGCCTTTCATTATCAACTTTATAGTTTTGGACATCTTTTTGCAATTCCTTTATGGTTTCTACCAAGTTAATGTGCCTCTCCTTAGATTTTGTACCATCAGCAGCCAAACCAACATACAAATCCCTGAATTCATCATCTGGATTGTAAGTCCTCTGCACATTTTCCATACTTTTGACCTTCTACGCTAATTTTGTCCTGCTCTAATCATTGATAATTCTGCAAAATGTGCAGGCAACAAGATTTGTTAAATGAATTCATGAGACAACTTCATGAAAAATCTACACCATTTTGTCAGAATCCTTCCTTTAGAAGCCCATGCGCGCATTGGTGTTCAACACACACCAATGCGCGATGTCAATATTTAACATGCACACCACATATCAGTAATGAGCATGCACCACAATTTGTTCCGCGCAACCCCAAACCTTTAGTGCGCACAACCGTGCACCATTGTTTACTGTGCAATTCCAGTGTCGTACCTCGCAATATCCAACATTTAGTGCGCACACTTAGCATTCTCATTTTATAAGCGCCAAGGCCACGTTGTAACTCCAAATTCGGCCACTTACCAGTCCGAATTTTACCTTAAGTAGAACTCGGCCCATGCAGGCTTAGTGTTGAAACTGGATCTCTGATGTTTCTTGTTGGCCTCTAACCCATACAAGTCCAGTGTTGATCCAATAGCTCTGATACCAATCTATAATGTACCCAGTCTCCCAATTGGGTCTCATTACCACCTTGTAGTGTTTCCCGTTACCAGCATTTACCACATGCTCTCGTACCAGACTGTAACATCCCCAGCCACCAGGTTGGGCCACGTCACACAACCTCAACTTTTGTCGCTCTGTAACATCTCCGTTACCAAACTGCCTCTGATACCATACTATAACATTACCCAGCTTACTATTGAACAATGCTACTCCAAAATCCATTGCGCAGTATCACTTGAAGTAACGCCCTCATCCTCGCATTGAGTCACGCCTCACTAACCTTCTCCTTTTTACACAACTTTAAGCAGCGGAAGTAATTCAAACAACTGCACACGAGTATACTGATCACACAACACTACTATGTGCGCAACCATCCTGGCGTCACATGCCAATTCTGATTTCCTTGTGCACGACGTCTCTTTCCATGTACGCACACATGAGTTCCAGCCTCCTGTGCACACGGGCTACTTTTCTGCATACCTAGCCTTTCAAACCTTGCCTCGAAGATTCATGACCAATATCAAGGATAACTTAATAGGCAAGACTATTAGCATTCGTCACACTCAAGCACGTCTACAAATACATACTATAAGCACCATACTTACATATGCAAGCAGTATTAAACAGAATAACAACAATTACTTATATGTGACAACATACAAGAATTAACCCATATCAAACACAGATAAATAAGCGCACAGTAAATGAGACAAGCACATAAAGAACACTTATCTTTTATGAAAAGTCACCAACTATGCACAGAACTCAAACATTCCTCCCAGCCATAGACTTTGTTTCTCATAAGCTTTCAGCAACTGGTCACCCCCAAGCTGGGGCTTAACTCCACTAGAGCAAAAGGGTTCCCAATGCTAGGCTAAGGTTTGATACTCAAAAAAATTGCTCAGTCAAAGGTGCCACTGCAGCAACTAGTCTACAGTCTCGCATTCCCCACGCACCTGTCACACCCAAGGAAGTTTGCCCCTTCTCTACTCAACAGTCCTTCGGCTGCCCCACTTCCCTTCCAGTGTTCCAGCAACAGGCCGGACAGGAAGTCTCTGAGACCTACAACTAATTCCCAACACACCAAGGAACAATTCCCAGCAAAACTCCCACCTGGAGAGTATGCTCACGAACCTAAAAACCACCTCTTCAACAGCAAATATCTCACCTAGAGAGACTGCTCACCGGCTTGACAACCCGCCTCTTCGGCAGCAAAACTCTGGTTACAAACAGAAAAACCCTTACAAGCTCTTCTTTCTGCAGATAAGGTAATAGTCGAATTTTCCCCAGCTAGTCCAACCCCTTATGTTCACGAGATAGTGAATAATCCCCCCCCAGAATACATTAAGGCTAGCAATAGATATTGCATGCCTTCAACTCGACACTTGTCACCTTTAGAAATAGCTTAAGCCACTTGGTGACTTGTTCCCATCCCCGGGAACTTAGGATAAAATCATTTATCCATGACATTTACTTTTCCGGAAATATTAATAAAATATTCCCTAAGACTGAAGTCCTCCCCCCTTTTCCCTTTTCCAGTGGAGTTAGCCCCCCATCTCTTTTCGTCTGATCTGTCTGTGTGCAGCGATGTAATAATATTAATAACTTGAGTATAATACATGAATAAGTGCACTGGCCTATTTGCATCCCGGCTCACCAGCCTCATAACCACACAGGCTCTCT
>JZKD02S0974165.1:0-13659 GCA_000966675.3 Picea glauca | reverse complement strand
GGGATGGTCGAGGGACCATCTCTGGTGGGTGTAAATACCAAACTAGGATTGCTAACACCATATTAGGTAGTGTGAGCATTGCGGCTACCTGAAAAGCTTCGATACCTGGTGGAGGGTAGAAGAAGGGAATTTGAGTGATGGCTTGGGGAACTGTCTCCCAAACTGAAATTTTTCCTTGGGGAGAGGTGGAATCGTGGACTGGTGGGGTCGACGGGTGTGCAGGAGGTTCTTGAGGAGGGGTTCTGCGATGAGTGGGACGTTAGATATGATAGAAGCCTCGGTGGGAGGAAGGGTATCCTCTGTGTGAGTTCCGTTAGATGATATAACACACACTTGATTGGAAGGATGAAGGAGTGGTGGTGCTCCATGGTATGTTCCTAACAAGGATGGATCTTTAAAAATCCTAGGACCCATCTCGACGAGTGGATATTCGTCGTGGCTTGTGTGGATGAGAAGAAGAATGTTATCGATGTTGGTAGATGGGTTAGGCTCATAATGTGAGACTTGGTCAATAGTAATGATCTTCCCATTGTGAGGGAACATCATTGTCCGAAAGATGGAAGATGCCACTGCCTTCATAGCGTACATGTAGCTACGACAGAACAAGATATTATAATCGAGAGGGGCGTCGATAAATTCGATATCGATGAGAATAGTCTTTCCCCCGAGTTCGACGGGGACATTTTGGAAGAGCCCTTCTGGAGACAATGGTCGTCCATCATAAGCGCGTAATGTGATGGCAGAGGGTATGAGCTCCGGGAAACCAAGTTTCTGCCATACCGTTTTGGACATAATGCATGTAGATGCACCTTCATCGATGATACACTGATGAACTGTGATGTTTCGTATTTTTACTGGTATTTGAAAAACGATCAAGGCGGGAAGACGAGGTTCTCCGCTGTCAAGACCAAAGGTGATGAGTCGGGTATCTGCGGGGTTGACTGCCCCCAAGGCAGAAATTAATGAATTCCACTGAGTAGGACAAGTCTGGAGGACCTCCAATACTGACATGGAAGTCGGGGATTGTGCTAAGTCGTCGACCAAACTATAGTTATGAACTACCCTAGCCTATGGGTTGTGGACATTCTTGCGCAATGGGATGTGAGGGATGCAAAGCGGTGGTTTGGCGGAAGGGCGAGGAATCACCAACGGGGGTCCCATCGGTGTCGAGTTTGTCTCTGGAGGGATGGGAGGAGACTCAGTGGGTGCATGATATTGATGGTTATGTGTTTGCAGAAGGATTTCTTCCTCACTTGTGAGGAGAATTGTGCGATCTGCTGAATTGTTAGGGTTGAGGTATTGTCCCGTCAGAGGTGGGGGATGCTGTGTGTCCTGTTGGGTGTTTATCGCACCTTGATGTGGAATAGGATTTTTCAGCACGGCGAGAGGGGGTTGTTTCACGTATTGTTGTGGTGCCTTCTGAGGGGCAGGTGGTGTGGGAGAATGGGGAAGACTACCAGAGTCTTTCAACCGTTTGAAATCAACGATTTGGGGGAAATGATGAGTGTAATGGACGAACTCAACACAAAGGGCACAAGGGAAGATGGTTTTAACATTATTGTTATTTCACCCTTGGCGTTTATTATTATTTCCCCCTTGGGGTTTTTGGTTCCCTTGGTTATGGTTGCCCCCAGTGGATTGGTGCTGTGGGGGTGGATTCCCGCCTTGACCTGGGTTGTTGTTATTCCTGTTCCTTCCTTTCTTCTTGATATTGTTCGACAGATGGGTTGGATTGGCCGTATTCAGTTGTTCGAAATTTTGGTATTGCTGAACGACAGAGGGTTGAACAAAATTCACCCCCGCATGAGGATGTGGGGGAGCTATGGGTTGTGGGGGACCAGGAAATGAGAAGTATGGATTCTGTGGTGGTAATGATCCATACGGTACATAGGAAGGCGTAGTGATTTCGATAGTATTATAAGCTAAGGTAGAGGGAGTACCAGATTTTGTTTGAATAGGTGGATGTATGGGGGGTGCCGACGGTGGTCCACTGATGGGTGGAGGTATCGCAACAGGGTATGGTTGTTGATAAGGGGGTGGGGGGTAATAAGAAGTGCCCCCGTATGCCGACAGGTATTTAGGTGTTCCATACATCAATGGTGGTTGGGGTTGTGGACCGTGGTGAGTGGTGGTACCAATCCATCTGTCTGCTGAGTGAGACATCCCAGGTTTGTCTTGGCCAAATGGCATAGGTTTTGGAAGATCAGGAAGTACAGTGTATAAGTACCCTGTCTGTGCATAGATGAGGTCATACTGTTGGGCCTTACTAATGGATTCCTCTTCAAATTGAGGGAAGGTGGAGGCTACATCCTTACCGAGGAGAGAGACAAGTGATCTAAGAAGCCAGTCGAGACACTGTTTCTTGGTGGTTTCTGCTTTACACAAACTACGTCGCCTACGCCACTCATGAATGTGGTCAGCGATATGTGTGGCTGAGGTTTGTTTGAAATTAGAAAGTAGTTCTAGACCATTGTCGTGGCGGATGGGTAATTGGAAGAAGGTCAAGAATGCTTTGGCCAATGACTCAAAAGTTGCGTGGGACCCTGATTTTTCTTCTACATACCATTTGGCTGATGGGCTAGTGAGTGTGTGTTCAAATAATCACAGTTTGATGGAATCATCCATAATGCTATTGGAGGAGCACCATAGGTGAAAGGTCATGACATGGTTAGCAGGGTCATCGCCTGCCTTTCCTTCGAACTTCGGTATGTCCGAAGGTAGTTTGGTGGGAATTGCATTCCATGTGGGGTCATGTAATATAGGATCATTGGTGAGTTTGCTGAGATCCGGTATGTTGAGAGAGGCCAAATATGGCATCTAGAGTGGGGGGGGAAGATTAGCTCTAGCCATGGTGTGAGTGTGTTTTGAACCTAACCCTTGAGGGGGGCTAGGTGGGTTGGTGCTTCCTCCTTGAGAGGAAGTGGGTCCCCCGCTTCCATGTAAAGGAGAGTGAGTGAACGGATGGCCTTGGGAAGTGGACCCAGGTAATGTAGAACCAAGAAAAGATGATCCTAAAATAGTAGCACTCACAGGAGTGTGTGAAGGAGGTGTCGATGAGTGGGAAAGACCAGACACTCCCCCTAAGATAGGAGGGGGGTTTAGCAAGCGTCGTGAATGATGGGGGTTCTATTGTTCCCCTATGATGTCCGACACGCTGCGTGAATGTGTGCAAAGAGTGGTGAGAGTAGTATAGAAACAAGAGTCTTTGCGTTGAATGTTTACACAATATATATATCCAAATCAAACTGTAATCAGATGTGCATCATACATAAAATGTTTTGAAAAAGAAGCATATATGTGGGTAAGTGGGTTTTGCCCACGTGGGAAATCAAAAAATAAAACAAATGCTCATGTCCTAGAAGACGTAACGTCCTTCCTCTCAAATAGCACTGGACCTTCCAATAGTACTCAATAGTGGGGTTTGAAGTCACTGGAAGAGAAACTAGTGAAGGATGAAATAATTGGTTATAATGAGGGGTAAAGGGGGCATATCCCGAAAGAGCTAGCAATATTTTGCAATAGCCACACAAAATCCAATCAAGGTGCAATTGCAACCCACAATTGCCACCTGGGTATATGTCCTAAAATTTGGTCATTAGGTACCTCGGTGAAAGTGCGGCATTTAGATTTTCTGATGCAGGAGCATCGCCAACATCAAATGAGCTAGTGCGGAAAACAAAGGACAATTGGACAAACCCAGCCAAAGTTTTGAATTTTCCCTTGAAGTTGATGTGCCAAATATAAATGAGATCATTTAATGAAGGCACCTTGGTATAATGTAATCAGACCTTGAGTGCCCCGCTCTCGTCTGAAGTAGATGGAGGCATTTATAGTAGTTAATGCAGGTAGATAGAAATTTAATTCTAGATTAGACTGTTTGAGAGCGCAAGAGGGAAACGGGATATAGACACCCTCATTGTGCATTGTAACATAGTTAGAAGCATTGGAGCATATAAGAGAAGCAGAGAGTTGTGTAGAAACACCCATGTATAGTTATTTGGATTAATAGAAGAAGTTGATTCAAGTTCATGGCGTTGTGTTGATTGATATGCTCATGAATGTTTTCTTCTTGTTATACATTTTCTTTGATATGCAGTGTATATGATTTCATGTTCTAAGTGAAGTTTGAAAAGAAGTAGAAGAAATGAGTTTCAATTTTTTCTCTATCTGAGCAAGGATTCCTGCAAGGAGTGCAGTTGAAGTTGTCTGCAAGGAGTGCGTTGACAGAAGGCTCAGATAGTTTAACTCTTTTTCTCATTCACCCAGAAGTGAAATTGGGTTATAGGAGCCGTGCAAGGAGTGCGTAGGCTAAGGAAAGTCTCAGTTGTTAATCTGAGCGAAGCATTGAAGGACTGTTGTTGAAGGTTTGCGCAGAGTCGAAAGAACTCAACACTTGGAAGTGTTCGAGGATTGCCGCAAGGAGTGCACACAAGGGTCTTCTTGAAGACTCAGAATTGTGTGAAGCTTAGGAAGGACAAGGCTTCCAAGCTCATTGAAGAGAAGCATAGGGAGTCTGTGCCGTGGAGTGTCTGAATAGGCACTGCAAAGTTACGTGTAGGAGGACCAGTTTTCACAGAGGAATACTGGGTTCATCCCATAGAAAACATCAAAGAGGAAGAGATCGACGATTAGGATCTTGTGGAGAAGATTTGCAAAATCCCGCCAGCCGTTGGATCTGCCAAAGAAGCGAGGAGGTTACGGCCGCATTCAAATTTCAAGCTCTAGGGGTCGTGAGTCGTTGGATCGTTGATCAGTTACCCATCAGCCATCCGATCTGACAGGAGTTGCACAGGGTTTAAACCCTCGTGAGCAGAGTAAGAACCCCAAGAAGCATCGAGATATCGAGGCGTCGGGGTTCGGGAAATCGGGAGTCACGTGGACTAGAAGTCGGGGAAATCCATCGTGAAAATATCGACGAGTTCAGAGCCGTCCATCTGTTGGGATAGGTGGCAGGGATCAAGAGTCCATCAGCATTTTGGAGATTCAGAAGTCAAGAGCTCGATACCTGTTGAATCCCAGAATGACGAAAGGATCATAGACGTAGGATCTCAGGGAGGACACGTGTTGTTTGGTTGTCTAGATCGGGGATGTGGTCATCAGAGTTTAGGTAAGTGAGTTTTCATGGTTTTGTAAATTGGTGAAACCCGAGGTTTGACCTAAACCATCCATCACTTGGGACACATGTCAGAAATTTCAAAGAGAGTCGGGGATCGGTGTTTAGGAGGTCCTGAGGACAGGATACCCTCGCAAGTCAAAACCGTGAAGTCCAATTCTCCAACAAGAGGAGAGTTCCATGTGGGCCCAGTTGACTTCATCTCATTGTAACAAGGGAATCGGGAATTGCCAGAGTGAAAACCTTGAAGCATATGAGAACCGTCCATCCTTGAGGATGCATGGCCGAGATCGAAGTGATCAGGAGATCGACATTCGTGAAATCGGGGGAATCGAAGGCCAAAGCATTTCAACAATTGAAGTCACGAAACCTCGAGGGAGATCTGGAGCCATTGATCTCAGCAAATGTTCACCATCGTTGATTGTGGTTATGGTGGAAGGGCTTCCTAGTGACGTCATATTGGGAATCCGCGAGTCGAAAGATCGGGGATTCTATGGGCGAGAGATTTACTACATTTCAACACTCGAAACCCCAAATCCCGATAAGGAATATCATTGCGGTCATATAAGAGGAGGTCGCGTGGACTAAACACATAGCTTGGGGGGGGCTAAGGAAACAAAGGAGCACATCGGGATATTGGAGGTCACCAAATTGGGAACCAAAGGGTCGAGACATCAGGAATTTGAAAACCCTGAAACCCGATTCTCTATTCTTCCGTCGTCGAAGAGAACAGTGACTGGCCTAAAGACTGTAAAGTGCCGAAAATACCTGTGGGTCAATTTCGAAGGAGATTCCAGTGGGAATCAGAAGATCTATTCTGGTTCAAGAGAGGAAATTGAACAATCCTTAAGACCAGGAGGTCAGGCACGGGACCTGCTAAGGTAGGTGCCCGGGTGGACGCCATCAAGTGGTATCAGAGCACAAAAATATTCTTTGCTTTCTGTAGCAAAGAAAGAGAATTCACCATGCCTCCAAGAAGAGATAGACAATCACCCGATCCAGAGGAAAGGGAGATGCCCAGAGGGAGGGGTAGAGAAGTGCAGAATCTAGAAGTAGAAAGAGATATGCATAACTTACGCGCTAGAGTTGTGGACATGGAGATAAGACAAAGGTGCACAGCTGATGTAGGAGATATCAGTGAGTCTGAAAATGAAGATGATGCTGGACATGGAGCAGAAGAAATCCCAGTAGAAGATGCAGAAAATGAACGCTTACTTAAAGCTATTGCAAGAATGGGTGCAAAGGTGAAAATGGACATTCCAGTTTATGAGGGAAAACTGGATGTAGAAGAGCTTCTAGATTGGATTAGAGCTCTAGACACCTATTTTGACTATGAAGATATTGAAGATGACAAGAAATTCAGGCATGCCGTCACGAGATTAAAAGGACATGCAGCCTTGTGGTGGGATGAACTACAAGCTGATAGGCGTTTCCAAGGCAAGAAAAAAATTAAGAGCTGGGACATGATGATTGCAAAGATGAAGGCAAAATTTATTCCCAGGGACTATCAAATTTCTCTATTCAGGAGGATGCAGAACCTGAGACAGAAGATGATGACAGTAAAAGAATATAATGAGGAATTTTACAGGTTGAATATTTGGGCTGGTCATCGTGAAAGCAATGATGAAAAAGTAGCTAGGTACATGAATGGCTTGAGATACGACATTCAGGATGAAATGAGCATGGCAACCATCCGAATGGTATAATATGCTTATCAAATGGCTCTGAAAGCTAAAGAGAAGATGAGCCGAAAGCAGAGTCAAAGGGGCAGAAGCAGGAGTCAGCCTAGGGGAAAATTAGTTGCCTAGGAAAGAAACCATAAGCACAGGGACGACTAGAAGAAACCTCAGACTCGTACTGAGAGAGGTGGAACCTCACGGAGAGGAAAGCATACTGAGCAGAGAGGAGATTATGCTGACAACAACACTTTTCCTCGTACTAGAGGTAGAGGAAGAGGAAGAGGTGGAGTAATTACATGATTCACATGTGGAAAGAATGGGCACAAGTCTTATGAGTGTCCATAGAAAAGGAAAGAGGTTGGAGAGACTCACATCACTGAAGAAAAGAGGCGAGATGTTGAGGTAGAAGACACTGAAGGTGGAAGATCTCTCATGATGCGAAAAGTTATTTTGACACCAGAAAAGGAAGTCGAGAGCTTAGCCCAAAGAAACAGTCTTTTTAGGACTGCTTGCAAGACCAAGGATAGAGTGTGAAAGGTCATTGTGGACAGTGGAAGTATAGACAATCTCGTTTCAACCGAGATGGTATAAAAGCTGGAGCTGGAAACGACTGATCATCCAAGTCCATATAAAGTTTCGTGGCTACAAAAAGGACATCAGGTAAATGTCACCAAACGATGTTTAGTTGATTTTAAGATAGGAGGATATAATGATAAGATTTTATGCAATGTTATTCCTATGGATGCTTGTCATCTATTGCTGGGTAGATCGTGGCAATATGATAGAAATGTGATTCATGATGGGAGGATGAACACATATACCCTGGAGAAGAATGGGAAGACACACATGTTATGTCCAATAAAGGATAAGGAGGTGAAGCCAGAAGTAAGCAACATAGTACTTCTCATGAGTGGGAAGGAACTCCTTACCGAGGTTAAGAAGAAGGAGGATCCACAGTTCATTGTGGTCAGAAAACCAAAGATTGTTCTGACTAGCACAAGAGTGGATGATTTGCCAGAAGAAGTTCAGGGACTGCTGGAAGAGTTCGCTGATATTGTAGTGGACGAATTACCTCGTTCGTTGCCACCGATCAGGACTGTGAGTCATCATATTGATCTCATACCAGGAGCCAGTTTTCCAAACAAAGATGCATACAGATTGACGCCACAGGAGAATGAAGAAGTTAAAAGGAAAGTCCAAGAGATGTTGGACAAAGGTTTGGTTAGAGAAATCTTGAGTCTGTGTGCTGTTCCAACAGTACTCAGTCTGAAGAAAGATGGAGGCTGGAGGATGTGCATTGATTCAAGGGCGATTAATAAGATAACTATGAAGTACAGATTCCCATTGCCAAGAATGGATGATTTGATGGATTGCTTAAGTGGAGAAAAAATCTTTTCAAAGATTGATTTGAAGAGTGGATATCACCAGATTTGCATGAGAGAAGGTGATGAATGGAAAACATCATTCAAGACAAACAAGGGTTTGTATGAATGGCTTGTTGTGTCGTTTGGCTTAACAAATGTGCCAAGTACCTTCATGATATTGATGAACGAAGTCCTGAAGGAGTTCATCGGGAATTTTTTTATCGTGTACTTGGATGACATACTGGTTTTTCAGTAAAACCACAGCGGAGCATCTGAAGCATTTGGCTACAGTGATGCAGAGATTATAGCAAGAGAAGTTGTTGATAAACATGAAAAAATCCTCATTCATGAAGACAGAGCTCATTTGTTTGGGGTTTGTTATTTCGGCAAATGAGTTGAGGATGGATCCAGATAAGGTGGAGGTAATTAAGAATTGGCCATCACCGAGGAACATATTTGAGGTGAGAAGTTTTCATGGATTGGCTAGTTTCTACCAAAAATTCATTAGGAATTTCAGTGGAATTAGTGCAGCGATGATGGATACAGTGAAGAAAAGAGATAAATCTTTTCACTGGACTTGAGAGGCTGAGAAGAGTTTCAATTTGTTGAAACAAAAGATTACGGAACAACCAATTCTGGTGTTGCCGGACTTCCAAAAGACACTTCAGGTAAAATGTGATGCAAGCGGGTTTGCAATAGGAGCAGTCTTAAGTCAAGATGACAGACCAATTGCATATTTCAGTGAGAATATGAATGAGGCGAAAGTAAAGTACTCCACGTATGATAAGGAGTTTTATGCCATCATCCAGGCATTGAAGAAATGGAGGCACTATTTGATTCCGAAGGAATTTGTTTTATATAGTGATAACCATGCATTGAAGTTTGTGACTCAACAGGAAAAGTTGAATCAGAGGCATGTTAAATGGGTTGAATACATGCAGAATTTCACTTTTGTGATAAAACATATTTTTTGTACTGCTAACAAAGTTGCTGATGCTTTGAGCAGGAAGTGTTTGCTGTTGCAGGAGTTCAAAGTCAAGACGTTAGGTTTTGATGATCTCAGAGACATGTACGCAGATGATCCAGAGTTTAAGGAAGCATATGAAGTAGCTGAGAATCCAGTTCTCAGAGATAGCAGAAAATGGGCCAAATACATGATCCAGGAAGGTTTGTTGTTCAGAGGCAATCAACTGTGTATTCCAAATTGTTCCATGAGGGAGAACTTGCTGAAGGAGAAACACAGTGGAGGATTGGCCAAACATTTTGGTCATGATAAGACATTCGCGAAGCTGAGCGAGTCATACTTTAGAGGTCAAGAGGTTTGTAGACCAATGCAGAATTTACCAGCATTCAAAGGGAAGGAAGCAGAATGCAGGTTTTTATCAACCATTGCCCATACCTGAGAAGCCGTGGGATGAAATTAGCATGGATTTCATATTGGGATTTCCAAGGAAGCAAAGAGGATTTGATTCGATCTTTGTGGTAGTGGATAGATTTTCCAAGATGGCACACTTTATCCCATGTCAAAAAACCATTGACGTGACGCACATCACGAATCTATTTTTCAAAGAAGTCGTTCGACTTCACGACTTACCAAGGAGTATAGTTTCAGAGAGAGATAAACAGTTCATAGGGAACTTTTGGAGGACATTATGGAAGAAGCTTGGGACTAACTTGTTGTTTAGTTCAGCTTATCATCCTCAGATGGATGGACAGACAGAAGTGGTGAACAAAAGTTTGGGAGACTTGCTGAGGAGCCTGGTGGTGGAGCACCACAGCAGTTGGGACAATATATTTTCGCAGGCAGAGTTTGCGTATAACAACTCAGTGAATCGGAGCACAGGCCAGAGTCCATTCCATATTTTATATGGAATGCAGCCGAGAGGAGTTTCTAAATTGAGAGATTCAGAACAGACTGCTACTAAGAGAGCTAGTGCAGAATAATTCGCGGAGGCAATGAAAGAACTTCACAGCCGGGTGAAGGAGCGATTGCAGAATTCAAGTTAGGAGTAGAAGCGGAGAGAAAATCAACATCGAAGACAAATCCAATTTGAGGTTGGTGACTTGATTCTATCACACTTGAGGAAAAAAAGGTTCCTGAGAGGAACATACAATAAGTTGAAAATGAAGAAAATTGGACCATGTAAGGTCTTGAAGAAAATTGGAGAGAATGCTTATGAGATTGAATTACCCAATGGGATTAGAATTTCTCCGATATTCAATGTCTCATATTTATACCCATATAAACTTGAGGAAACAGGAGCAGAAGGTGAACAACCAGAGGTTCAGTGGCAAAAACAAATTCCATTTGTAGAGAGATCACAGATGGAGTGCATACTGGACAAGAGAGTCAACAAGAAGACCAGGAGGAAAGAATACTTTGAATATTTGGTCAAGTGGAAGGACCATCCAGTTGAAGATGCCAGCTGGGAAAATGAAGCAGAGATTCTGAAGCATGGATAGACCATGCAAGAGCTCATGGACAGGAGCCCATGAATATTTTCAAGCCAGGGAGTATGATGCAGGAGCATCGCCAACATCAAACGAGCCAGTGCGAAAAACAAAGGACAGCTGGACAACCCAGCCAAATTTTTGAATTTTCCCTTGAAGTTGATGCGCCAAATATAAATGAGATCATTTAATGAAGGTGCCTTGGTATAATGTAATCAGACCTTGAGCACCCCGCTCTCGTCTGAAGTAGATGGAGGCATTTATAGTAGTTAATGCAGGTAGATAGAAATTTAATTCTAGATTAGACTATTTGAGACTGCAAGAGGGAAACGAGATATAGACACCCTCAGTGTGCATTGTAACATAGTTAGAAGCATTGGAGCATAGAAAAGAAGCAGAGAGCTGTGTAGAAACACCCATGTATAGTTATTTGAATTAATAAAAGAAGTTGATTCAAGTTCATGGCGTTGTGTTGTTCTCTGTGTATGTGTGTTGATTGATATGCTCATGAATGTTTGCTTCCTATTATATATTTGCTTTGATATGCGGTGTATATGATTTCAAGTTCTAAGTGAAGTCTGAAAGGAAGTAGAAGAAATGAGTTTCAATTGTTTCTCTATCTGAGCAAGGATTCCTGCAAGGAGTGCAGTTGAAGTCGTCCGCAAGGAGTGCAGTTGAAGTCGTCCGTAAGGAGTGCATTGACTGAAGGCTCAGATAGTTTAACTCTTGTTCTCATTCACCCAGAAGTGAAATTGGGTTATAGGAGCGTGCAAGGAGTGCGCGGGCTAAGGAAAGTCTCAGTTGTGAATTTGAGTGAAGCATTGAAGGACTGCTACTGCAGGTGTGCGCATATTCGAAAGAACTCAACACTTGGAAGTGTTCGAGGATTGCTGCAAGGAGTGCGCACAAGGGTCTTCTTAAAGACTCAAAATTGTGTGAAGCTCAGGAAGGACAAGGCTTCCAAGCTCGTCGAAGAGAAGCACAGGGAGTCTGTGCCGTGGAGTGTCTGAACAGGCGTTGCAAAGGTACGTGTAGAAGGACCAGTTTTCACAGAGGAATACTGGGTTCATCCCATAGAAAACATCAAAGAGGAAGAGATCGATGGTTAGGATCTTGTGGAGAAGATTTGCAAAATCCCGCCAGCCATTGGATCTGCCAAAGAAGCGAGGAGCTTACGACCACATTCAGAGTTCAAGCTCTAGGGGTCGTGAGTCATTGGATCGTTGATCCATTACCCGTTAGCTGTCCGATCTGATAGGAGTTTCATAGGGTTTAAACCCTCGTGAGCAGAGTAAGAACCCCGAGAAGAATCAGGATATCAAGGCATCAGGGTTCCGGAAATCGGGAGTCACATGGGCTAGAAATCGTGGAAATCCATCATGAAAATCCCGATGAGTTCAGAGCCATCCATCTGTTGGGATAGGTGGCAGGGATTGAGAGTCCATCAACATTTCAGAGATTCAGAAGTCAAGAGCCCGAGACCTGTTGAATCCCGGAATGATGAAAGGATCATAGCCGTAGGATCTCAGGGAGGACACGTTTCATGTCGTCGTCTAGATTGGCGATGTGGTCATCGGAGTTCAGGTAAGTGAGTGTTCATGGTTTTGTAAATTGGTGAAACCCGAGGGTTGACCTGAACTGTCCATCACTTGGGACACGTGTCATAAATTCCGAAGAGAGTTGGGGATCGACATTTAGGAGGTCCTGAGGACAGGATACCCTCGGAAGTTGAAACCGTGAAGTCCGATTCTCCGACAAGAAGAGAGTTCCATGTGGGCCCAGTTGATGTCGTCTCGTCGTAACAAGGGAATCGGGAATTGCCAGAGTGAAAACCCCGAAGCATATGAGAACCGTCCATCCTTGAGGATGCGTGGCCGAGATCGAAGTGATTGGAAGATCGACATTCGTGAAATCAGGGGAATCGAAGGCCAAAGCATTTCGAAAATTGAAGTCGCGAAACCCCGAGGGAGATCTGGAGCTGTTGATCTCAACAACTGTTCACCGTCATTGATTGTGGTTACGGTGGAAGGGCATCCTAGTGACGTCATATCAGGAATCCACGAGTCTGAAGATCAGGGATTCCATGGGTGAGAGATTTCCTACATTTCAAAACTCGAAACCCCGAATCCTGATAAGGAATATGACTGTGGTCATATAAGAGGAGGTCACATGGACTAAACGCATAGCCCAGGGGGGGCTAAGGCAACAAAGGAGCACATCAGGATATTGGAGGTTGGGAAATCAGGAACCAAAGGGTTGAGACATTAGGAATTTGAAAACACCAAAACCCGATTCTCTATTCTTTTGTCGTCGAAGAGAACAGTGACCGGCCTAAAGACTGTAAAGTTCCGAAAAGACCTGTGGGTCAATTTCGAAGGAGATTCCAGTGGGAATCAGAAGAGCCATTCTGGCTCAAGGGAGGAAATTGGACGATCCTTAAGACCGAGAGGTCAGGTGCGAGACTTACTGAGGTAGGTGCCCGGGTGGACACCATCATTTTCGTCCTAAGAAATGGGTCACGGGCTGGATCCCGTCCAAGAGGTGGGTGCCTCAAGGGGGGACACATAGAACAACCAGACCTCAACCTTCAACCCTTCATGGGTATCTCCCTACCTTATGGTATTAGGAACACTTGACTTGGAGGATTTTCAGTTCCCTATTTGACAACTTCTATGGTTTTGACAATGTGAGAACCAGATAACGGGGAGTTATTTGGATGCCTATCCCCGAAATCCTACCTAGACTAAAAAATTCTTTTGGCACCTCCTGTGGAGGAAAACTTAGTAAGTTTTTAGAAATATTTTTAGATGTAGTTGTTTTGGGAGGTTGGGGGTGCAAACCAACCTCGTTTATTAAAATGGGAGTGGATAATTTTGTCAAGAAAAGGGTGGGGTATTTTCGGAATCCCTTTGGAGGAAACTTTGACCTCCACATTTCAAGAAGCTATGTGAGTGATAAGTGACTTTTGTGTGTGAGTGAAAGTGTGCCAATTTTTAGTGAATTAGGTGTCACCTTGCTGCATGTGGACTTCGCTTGGTCCTTACAAGTGTTT
>JZKD02S0974154.1:0-12434 GCA_000966675.3 Picea glauca | reverse complement strand
ACCTCCCTAACCCATCATATAGGTAGAATAATGTATTTTCCATGTAATAAAGGCTGACATTAGTTTACAAGGCCTATTTAATAAATGTGAACAAGTAAATGTAAGAATACCTAATAGAAGTTTCTAGTTCTAGAAAGATCTTCCACTAGAATGTTCTTTACAAGATAGAATTAGTATAAATAAGAGTAATAGGCATGTTAAGATGTTGTCTTGAGAATTATTGTAATAGAGCATTTCTCTGCTGGAGGTTACCCCCTCAAAGAGGGAAGTGAACATTGTTTCATATCAATAAGGTATTATTTTCGTGTTGTGGTTTCATATATTGTGTTTTTCCATTGTTATTCTCTGGAGTATTTATGNTTGAATATGCTACATGTGCTCCTCCCAAGTTCTGTTGAAGATGAGGATGTCATCCAGATATACCACCACAAAAGAGTTGGTGAAGGGTATCAATACATCATCCATCAATCTAATGAAATTTTTTGGTGCATTTGTTAAGACAAAGGGCATGACCAACCATTTGAAGAGACCTTCTTTAGATTTGAAAGTTGTCTTCCATACATTAGTTGGTTCAATGGGAACCTGGTGGTAGCCATACTTTAGGTAAATCTTGCTAAAGAATTTTCCCCCCTTGAGTTGGTCAAGAAGGTCATCAATTCAGGAAATTGGGTATTGATTCCTGACTATGATTTTGTTTAATGCTTTGTAATCAGTGCAGAGCCACCATGTCCCGTCTCTCTTCTGCATCAATACAATTGAGCTTCTGTAAGGGGAGGAGTTGGGTCAAATTTGCCCCTTTTAAAGAATCTCTTGTATCTGGCCCTGGATTTCATCATTTTCCATCAGTGAGTGACAATATATTGTTCCATTAGGTAGAAGTGCACCGAGGGTTAGATCAATTGGATGCTTGACTTGGTAGTGCATCGGTACCCTGGTGGGTGAGGAGAAGATACTCTCTACTCTTCCACGATCGCATCCACTTTCTTCTGCTGCAAAGAGAGGCTCTATGTTGAGGCCATGGATGTCGCAGTGACCTTCTACTTACTATGAGCATGTATCACAAACAAGAAGAACTTCTTGGTCTATGAAATGACCTTAATGCATTGCTTAGCAGAGATTAAAGAAATAGAGGTAGGCGGTGCTACCTCTGGTAACATTTACAATTGTCTACCGAAAGTAATAATAACACTATGGGGTATAGACACATACACATTATATCACTTCCACAAATATGGATGGCCTAAAAGAACATCAAACACTTCAAGCGGAGAAATATCACACAATACCTCATCTTTGAAGGGCTTGATGTTGTAGGGCAGACGCCATTGTTGGATGAAGAGGAGATCTCATCCTTGGTGAAGCCAACCGATGGCGTAGGCCTATAGGTGTGGTGTTATCGACAGATCCAGCCACTTGATGACCTCTACTAAAATCAAGTTCTTCTAAATGTCACTATCAACAATGAAATGCAACGGATTCCACTTTACCCACATATGTGAGTGAAAGAGGCGTTCCCCTTCCTCTGGTTCTTCCGAATTGCTTGGTTATACTTTGGTGGTAGCAACAATGGCACTGGGTTCAATATCGATGATCTTCTTGCCACTTTTTGTATTTGATTCGGATTCAAAATCTACCTCTGACTTGAAATATTTTAGCTCAACCACCAGTGAATTCTTGAGGCAACATTCTTCAATGTTGTGCCAAGGGACTTTATAGTATTCACACCATTTTCCTGTGTCCTTCTTCGAATTCTCATTACCCTTATTGGGTTGTGGCTTGGACTGGTTTTCCTAAGAGGGGCCATATTTTCTCTATCCCTTGTTTTTTGGTTTGGGGTTGCCTTTGCCCTACTTCATCTATGAGAAGTTTGCAGATCCAAACTCTCGCGTCTTCTACTTAAATTGTTGCTTGATATTGACATAATATCCATAAGTTTCACCTAATGATGTGATTTCCAAAAAATCCATTTATTTTTAAATGTATCTATGAATATAGCTGCAGTATTTGAGCACTAGATTTCATTAAGAGTCTTTGATACCCAATTTGGTGCACAAAGTGTGGAAAATATTGGTGAAATCTGGTACGGTCTAGTCCCTTTCCTGATGTAACATGGTCCATCTTGTGTACTGGTCCTCGTAGCTTCCAACACAGTAGTATTGTTATTTAATGGAAACCCTGAAGGAATCCCATGTGGGGGAGACCGCAAATATTATAGATTCCTCTATGGACCTTTTCTCACAGTAAATATCCCACCAGTCCTTAACATGGGGGACGACCTTGAGGAGTGAAAAAGTAATATTTTCCCTACCAGAAAAATTGTGGATCAAAAAATACCCTTCGAGCAGATTCAACCATTTATCTACAATGACCGCATCTATCAGTCCTTCAAATAATGGAATATAAATATTTACTTGTACCTTGAAGGGGGTTTCTTTGACGCTTGATGAAGATGCGTCACCTGTGGGAAGTCGCCGAAGGATCTGTGCAAAGTTGTCCATCATTTCATTCCTTTTTCGCACAAGGGCTTCCTCGAGCAACATTTTAAAAGTAATTTCTGCTCCATCATCTTTCTTCTCATCCGCCATGGGTTTTTTTCAGGCTCAATGTGGTCTATCTTGTAAAGGCTCGACTAGTTCGAGTCCCTACTTCTTGTACCCAGATCTTGACAGGGACATGTATGGAGAAAAATAAATGAAAAGAAGACCGCTCTAATACCACTGATCTGGATTTATGAGAGGAACGAAAGGAATAATAGATTGAGCACAATAAAATACATATATGAAAAACAATAATAGATGTCCAGTGAAAAATAACTTCTATTGAATAAATAAAATAGGTTGAAACTGTAAAATTGCAAAACTTGAAACAACTTGCTCAAATGGTGGTAGTTATCTCTAAGAAGAGATGTGGTTGCTATGTGCATCCATATGAGAAGAATGATTACAATGAGGCTCCAGAGGCCTTTTTAGCATTACTCATGAATTCCAAAACCCTAGACATCCAAAAACCTAGCCCTAGGATATGAAACACCAAAAGTTATGTGGGCCCCGATGGGTAAGTTAGTACCTCAACTTCCTGGGGTGGTAAATTTTGCATACGACCTCCGTTTTAGGTGCATGATATCCCATTAGAAATGTATTTTGAGAAATACACATTATTTGGTCAAACTCTGACTTTGTCTATAGTTTTATTGTGGAAATCCAAAAAAACATTGTTTAGGGCCTCAAAACGGACCTTGAAGTACAGAAATATCTGCTAACATGAAAATTTCCAAAACAATATAGTTAGATTAGGTGGGCGACCACCAATATCCACTTGTAAGTTGTGTGGATATTTAGACAACCCAATAAGTGTATAACCCACAATTACAAATAGTTACATAAGAACGTGTTGAACTAAAACATGTCAAGAGGAGTCAGTTGGAATAGGTGGGTTGCCACCAATATCCACCCGGATCACTCCTTTTGAAGCAGTATATAGAAAAAAATCCACGATTAGTTCTCTCATACATGGAAAGTTTCTCTAAGGTTCAAGAGGTTGAAAAAATTATTACAGTACATGAGGCCATTCTGTGTACCCTCAAAGAAAAATTGGTGATGGCTCAAAATCACATGAAGAAACAAGCCGATCAAGGTTGTTCTGAACGTCAATTTGTTTAAAGGGACCATGTGTTTCTTCATCTACAACCTTATAATAAAAATTCACTCAAATATGAACATGTTCATAATCTTTCTCTCAAATTTTATGGTCCTTATGCCATTCTCAAGCATGTGGGGCCCATCTCCTACTAGTTATCTTTTGCTAATGATTCTAATATCCATCCTATTTTTCATGTCTCATGCTTAAAGAATGTGTTTGGAACTAATTTCCAAACTAAAACCCATATCCTTGAGTTGGATGAAGATGGTTCCATCTGGTTACATCCCCAAGTAGTCTTATACCAACGTGAATGTTGTCTTCGTCAGTGCACCATCTAGGAAGTGTTACTGTAGTGGAAAGATACAACTCCAGAAGATTCCACCTAGAAGCGCACTACCATTTTGAAACAATTTACTCATCTCAAGACTTGAGGAGAAGGATGTTTTTCAATGGGGGGGGGGGTGATGTTATGGACCTAACCTCCCTAACCCACCATATAGGTAGAATAATGTATTTTCCATGTAATAAAGGCCAACATTAGTTTACAAGGCCTATTTAATAAATGTGAACAAGTAAATGTAAGAATAACTAATAGAAGTTTCTAGTTCTAGAAAGATCTTCCACTAGAATGTTCTTTACAAGATAGAATTAGTATAAATAAGAGTAATAGGCATGTTAAGTTGTTGTCTTGAGAATTATTGTAATAGAGCATTTCTCTGCTAGAGGTTACCCCCTCAAAGAGGGAAGTGAACATTGTTTCATATCAATAAGGTATTATTTTCGTGTTGTGGTTTCATATATTGTGTTTTTCCATTGTTATTCTCTGGAGTATTTATGTTTTTATGCTACTATAATAAATCTAGTGCCTAACATAGACTAAGCAACCATTGAATTCCATTTTTCTCATTTGGGTTTCTAGGGTAAATAATGTCTACATGTGTATTTATTTATCTCCCTGTCTTATTTATTTTTCTATGTTAACTTTCATTTGTATTCTAATGAAGTTATTGTGTATTCTTTTATTGGTTACTCTAAATATTTAATGTTTTTTTTGTTAGTTATTGAGTTGAGATTTGGCTTATCATTGTAGTGTTGGTGTTTCCCTTCATATTTGCAGTAGTTTATGAGTAGATGGATATCCCAACAGCTCTCTATCCTCCATCATTAGTTGATTTATAATATTGGATATTAAAGTGGACACCATTATTTGGCTATTGGAAACTCATAGGGAATTTCTAAATTTGTTCCATGTGTGAATTTGATGGTTAAAAGTAAGGAAAAACAACATTGTAATTTTCCATGTCTTCCATGAGATGCCTCTAGAGTTTTGGAGTGTTTTTCCACCTTTTCTAGCTCATTGAGGACCAAATTATAGATTTACAAACCTCTAGAGGTTTTCCTACAATAAATTTAGTTGTTTGCAGAACTCCACATGCCATACAATTATTTATTTACAGAGTGAAAAGTTGTATATGGTCGTATGTTTGTTTCCTCGTCTTCAATAAAACTACACATAATTCATATGTCCATACACATCCTACATGACATCCTTCTCTCTTTTTTAGGATGTTGAATGGTGGTTTTCTCTATTTTCAAGTCATTTTTTGTTGGCTTATTTACTTATACTGAGAGGAGGGGTCAATCAATATAAGACAAATTTTTATTTTCTCATTGTAGAATATCTATCAATTAATTATTTTACCATTCATAAGAAGTTAATAAGAAATATATATGGAAACATGCAATGTACAAAACACAAATATTTAGTGTAGAAAACCAAATGGGAGAAAACAATGCGAAGCATTCATTATATTCACAAGAAACAACTTGCTACATATGCCAATTTGTAACAATGTTTATAGGAACCAACCTAAAAGAGACATTGATTCCTTCATTTGATCATCAAATCAACAACACATATAGGCACCAACCTACAATTATAATATTTGCAGGAACCAACTTGGTAGAGAGACCAATCCCCTCAGTTGAGCACCAATTGAGCAACATTTGTACAAATCTACTATATTTTCACCAATTACTATCTCCTTGTAGTAAAATCTTCACCCGTTAACAATCATCAAGACTTTTACATGTTCTTTGATTCACCTTGCACCTCCATTCCACCATTAAATGATTGAGTTCTACTCTTTTTCATCCTCTATCACCTAAAACCACATAGTCTCAACACCCTCATACTCACTTACTTCTTCACATCTTAATTCTTCCACACACACCCATAAATGGTTTTGGACATCGTTATTTATAATTGAGCTCGTATATCCAATTGTTTGTGCATGTATGAAAATTTGCGCAGAAGGGGTCAACTTCAAGTCCTTTGATTCATCCTTAAAATCAAGCTCTAAATAATTTGGAAGTAGTCCCAATTTCTTCCTTGTTTCACGCGTAATCATTTCACATTCCATAGGGTTAGTTGGATCATTGGGGCTCTTGAAACACACTACATAGAACTCAACACTCAACCATTGTCATATCATTCATTGATTAGATCTTGACTGCTGATCTTTAGGGTTGAATAATCATTTTCACTTGTCAATCAGATTAACTAGGGTACACAACACAACCTCATCACTAGGACCACTCGGTCACCAAGACTCTAGTCCTTCAACCATGTTCCTTTAAATTTTTACTCCAGTTCAGTATACCACCGGGCCATTGGTCGATTAGAACATTGGGCCCTCATCCTTTTTCTTTCAAGCACATACTTCCATAGTGAGTCTGATCTAATATTAGTCATTGATCCTTCCTTATGATCAATGATTAAGATTTAATACGCTCTAGGTCCATGATTATACCATGTTTATTTCTCTCCACCATTGATATCCTGTGTCCCAACCACCGAGTCACCAGCCTACCGGGCCTCCAAAATTTCAAACTCACACCTTCAATTTCTACTTTAGTTTGATACTTTGATATGAATCATTGATCCCTCTGTTTGATGGTTAGGATTCTCCCATCCACCGGGTTCACAATTCTTCCTTGGAAATGTTGTTTAACTAGATTACCAAGCCTACCATTTCATTGGGCCACTGAGCCTTCAACACTACATGCTCAATTTGTTTCCCCGATCTAGTATGGAACCTTGTCTACACTCTATGTTCTAGCCACGAGTTCACCAGGCGATTGGCCCACCGAGTCCACCTGGTCCACCGAGACCCAGGAACTTCAACACAACAATGTTTCTCCAATATTTTTGTATCTCATATGTTTGTATATTGTCCTAGACACATGTCTCAATATTCTCATGACACATGGGTTAACTGCATCTTTTCACATGGAATTGACGTGGCATGACACGTGACACTACATGTGGCATACGAGTGGCATTGCTCACTGAAAACCATTTTTCCTTTGTGTTTGGTGTGGCTCACACATGGACCCCTTCCACATGTGATAGATGACAGAGCACCAACATGGCTCTTTTCATTTCTCTGATGTGGCATCGACCACTGACTCATCAGGCCCCTTGGGCCCCTGAGATTTTATCCATGCACTTTCATACACTTGACGATGTTCCAATATTTGATATGTAGATACTTTGTGATTGTTCGATACTTCACTCTCATTCATTTATATCAATGATGAATGGTTAGGATTTACTTCTCATTTATGGTTTTTGTCTCATCCACCAGAGCATGAGCCCACTAGGACACCGGACCACTGGGCCCTAGGGAATTTATCCCCTACATATTTAAGAACTCACTCCGATCTAGTTATATGATATCTGATATAGTGGTCCCCATGATAGAGATTCATAGCTTTTCCATTCAAATTGAAACTATGTGATAGTTCTTTTTCAATATAAATTCATTCAAATTGTCTTTCTTTGTGAATGTGGGATATGTCAATTCTCACTATTTACTTCGGTCTAACTAAACAATCCTGGGACCTCCCTCATTGTTTCTCAGTTCTACACACACCTAAGCTTTATTTCTTCCCTCGTACTTCGAAAAACTATGATCACTCATTGATAAGGAATCATATGACCACAAAATTCTGCACCTCCTCGTACTTGTGCAATCTGAATTCATTATGAGTTTATTGCTCACACATAGGATAAAGAGGGTAATTTTGGTTGAATTCATTTCATTTTCATAACTCAGGGTAAACACACATATGTGCAATGCATAGATTCATTCATAGTATCTCCCTATATTTGACATGCATGAAAAAACTATATCAAACAATCTTCCCCTTTGTCATTGATGTAAACCCTTTGTCAATCTCCCCTCGTTTGTAATTACCTATCTATAAATTTTGTTTGTGTCTGAAATTCTCCTTACTTTTTACTCTCCCCCTTTGATATCAATGGAAAATGGATTATCTCCCCCTTAATTTTTACTCTTTTCTCTCCATATCTGCAACGAGAAACCCTCTTTCTTTTTGTATTTCCCCTCGAGCTTCTACTTCTCTTGAATCACTTTAGTGGTTGGATGACATTTGTACCACTCCTTCTTTCTATCTAAGATATTCAAAATTTTAGGAAGAGTTTTTGTAAAGATATCAACAATTTGTTCCTTTGTACCAATATATTCCATCTTGACATTTTGTTCTATGACTGTCTCTTTTAATAAATGATATTTGATTGGAATATTCTTTGTCTTCGAATGCATAACATGATTATTTGAAATGTTTGTTTCAATAATATTATCACACAGTATTGATATTGGATAACTATATTCTACCTTAATGTGCTCCAATGTTTGTTTCATCCAGAGCACTTGTGTGCTACATGTTGATGTTTCAATGTATCGTGATTCTATTGTGGATAAATAAATTTAGGATTGCTTCTTATTGAACCAAGATCCTATATTATTTTCCAAAAATAATGCTCCACCACTAGTTGTTTTTGTGGCATCCACACTACCTATCCAATCTACATTTGCGTAAGTTGTCAGTGTAAATTCTGTACATATGGAATACCATAAAACAAAATCCAATGTGCCTTTCAAATATCTAAATATTATTTTTACTACTTGCACATGTGTCTCTTTTGGTGCAACTAGAAACCTACCAACTAACCCTACTTCTTGTATAATATCTATCCTTGAAGTTGTCACATATAGTAGGTTTTGTATCATTGATATGTACACAGTTTGATTTGCTTCCTTTGATTTTTCCTCTTTTCTCAATATACAACTAATAACCATGGGTGTGCTGACAAGTTTACAGTCTTCCATTTCAGACTTCTTTAACATATTATTGATATATTTGGTCTGAGAAATGAATATGTCTTTTTTGGTTTGAGAAATATGCAATCTTAAAAAAAGTGATAGTTCTCCAGGCACGAACATCTCAAATTCTCTTTTCATTTCTTTAGTAAAACTTTTGCTCATTCTATCAACATTATATCATCCACATAAACCACGATGATTAACATGTATTATTTTCCTATTTTGATGTAAATATTGTTATGTAGCTCCTCTTTTTAAAAATTGTTGTTGTAAGTACTTATTAAATCTTTAATACCATGCTTTGGGAGATCTCTTTAATCCATAAAGTGATTTCTTCAATTTGCAAACACAATCTTCATTTTTTTATAACAATAATCCTTTTAGTTGTTCAATTTACACATCTTCCTCTATATTTCCATTTATAAATGTTGAATTAACATCCATGTGATACACCTTAAAATTCTTGAATCTTGCAAATGCCAAAATCATTCTAATGGCTTCTAATATTGCAACAGGAGAAAAGGTTTTTTCAAAGTCAATAATTTCTACTTGAACATACCCTTTATAGACTAATCTTGCTTTGTTTCTTACTACTTGTCCATATTCATCCAATTTGTTTCTAAAAACCCATTTGTTTCCAATCACATTCTTGTCTTTAATCCTTGGGACAAGATCCCATGTATGATTTTTCTTAATCTAGTTCAACTCTTCCTCCATATAATAAACCCAATTTTTATAAAGGCTAGCCTCTGCAAAACATTTAGGCTCGATTTTGGACAATAAGGAGAGATTTACTTATTCAAAAGTGCATTCCAATTCTCTCCTAGTCTAAGTTTCAGTATTTTTGTCACCAAGAATCAAGTTTTCTGGATGGTTCTTCTACAAAAACTTGATGGGGTTTTTGTATCTTGGTGTTATATTTCCTCTTATTATTATTCATTTTCTTCTTCTTCTTCTACACTTTCTTCTTCTTATTTACTATAGACTATTTCTTCTATTTGTAATTTGTTCTTATGAGGTCTTGCTTCATCTATTTTGACATTTATGCTTTCAACAATCTTCAGAAATCTTTTATTGTAACATCTATAGGATTTTCTTCTTGATGAATAACCAAGGAAAATTCCTTCAATTGTTCTTGAATCAAACTTCCCAATATCATCATCATCTCTTTTAATATAACACTTGATTCCAAATATTATGAAATGTTTTATAGATTCTAGTCATCCTTTCCAAAATCCATAGGGTTTCTTATCATGTTAACTATGATTTTTCCTCTCTTTAGAATGTAAATAGTAGTGTAAAATTATTCTGATAAAAAAGTATCTGAAAATTTTTCTTCATTCAACATTTTCCTAGCAATCTCTTGTACATGTCTTTTTTTTCTTTCATCCACTCCATTTTGTTGAGGAGTTGCTTTAGCTGAATAATGTCTTTTATTCCATGAGATTCACAATATTCTTCAAATTCATTGGATGTAAACTCACCTCCATTATATGGCCTTCAAAATTTGATTCCTAGGTGAGTCTCATTTTCAACTAAAGTTTTAAATGCTTTAAACTCTTCAAATGCCTCTGATTTATTTCTAGGAAAAGCAACCCAATTCATTCTTGTATAATCATCAACAAGTAACATAAAATAATTTTCTCCTTTTAGACTTTTTTTTCTTGTTGGTCCATAGAGATCTGTATGTACAAGTTCCAATGGCTTGAATGTTTCATATTTCTTTGTCTTGAATCTCAACCTTGATTATTTTCCATGTTGACATTTCTTACAAACATCTTTTGATGTTTTCTTTATCTTTGTCATATCACTAACTTATTGTTTGGTGATTATTTTTAGTAGGTTTTAAAAGTTCATATGGCCCATTATTTTATGCCACAACCAACTTTAATTTGTCCTCCCCATGAAGCATTTTTGTCGATTAATCTCATCAAGACTATACACATTGTGTGGGGTTCTGATTTATTTTGCAAGTATCTTGCCTAAATTTTCCTTTCCGATCTTACATTCTTAGGATTCAAAAGTAAAAGTGTGTCCTTGATCACCTATCCAACTAACATTGAGAAGGTTTTGCTTCAAGTATTCAACACACATAACCTTTTCTACCTTATCCCTTCCATTTTTTAGACGAATAGTTCCCATTCCAACTATATTTGAAGTGTCATTGTCTCCAAAGGTAACACTACCTTCGTTATTCTTCAAGGTGATAATTTTTTTCTTATCTCTTGTCATGTGACTTTAGCATCTACTGTCAATGAACCACTTATCATTATTATTTGTGCACATAGTGCGTTTGTATGAACAAGGATTTTTCTTTCTTTTGTTCCCTTTGTTCTTTATTTCTTTCCATCACTATTGGGGTTTCTTCTTTCTTATGTTTTCTATAATTACTTCTACCAAAATTTGTTATATGCCCATAATTGTTTCACTTATAACATATAATGTTATAATTAAGTAGAGGCGAAAATGAGTTGTAATTTATTCTTGAGAATACATAAGAATATTTGTTGTTGTTCCTCATGTAACATTCTTTTGTATTTATTCTACAATCTACAGCTTTATGAAAAAAAAACATTACAATAATAAAAGTAGCCAAGAAAAGGATATTTGTACTTGATGGCATGATTCCATCATAATGGAAAAGGTTTTCTGATTCTCTCTTTGTGGGGAAGCTTTGTCTCCTATGGAACACTTTTTTCTTCCCTACTATTTTCTTCAACCTTGATAGGATTTTTGAGGACATCATCATATATCTTGGTTTTTCCTTCACTCACCTATTTTGAAGAGGATGGATCTTCTTTGGAAGTCTTCTTCTTCTCACTATAGCCAAGACCAGTCTTGTCAAATGGTGATCTTTGATAGTTTAGGATTTCATTTGATGCTACAAAGATCTTTTTAAATTTGATGCTAATATTTGATCTTTCCAATGCCTTTCTTAGACAAACTATTTCATATTCTAGACTGTTGCAGACATCTTCCTTTTCTTTTAGCTTGGATTTTAGGACTTCTTCAATTACTTTTCCCTCTTCTACTTCAGTTTTTAGGCTAATGATAACTTTTCATTTTCATTAGAACTTTATTTATACATAATATTTCTTTTATGTACTTCTTCAGCTTCTCCTTTTGTATCCATTTCTTTCTCCTTAGTCTCTATATTTAATTTAGAGAACACATGATTTCTCCTTCAAGATCCACTTATACCTCAATCTTAAGATTATCTTTTTCTCTTAAATATGTGTTTTATTTTCCAGTTCCTAAGTCTGTGTTTCTAGGGCCATGAAGAAAATTTCTTGTGTTTCATTTTCATTGTCATGAGAAGAGTTGTTATCATCATTGGTATACAGAGCCTTCCTTTGTCAGTAAAACATATTCTCTTTTTAATATTTACTTTCTTGTTCCTTTTAAAGTTGGAATCGTATTCTCTATTGATGTTTCTATTTTTTGCATAAGGACATTTACAAAAAAAGTGTCATACTTCTCCACAATTGAAAATTTTAAATGGAATCTTGCCTTTGTATTTTCCTAACCCTCTCTTGAGCTTCTTGACAAAGTTGGCTTCTTCTGCATCTAATTCACTATATGAGTTGCCACTTTTTTTATATT
>JZKD02S0974142.1:218289-237864 GCA_000966675.3 Picea glauca | reverse complement strand
ATGCAGTGTGTACGAAGGATGCAGCAGGGTGATGAAGGGTCGAGTGAAAAGAATGAAGGGAGGAAAGCGGAATCACCTGAGCTATACTTCGTCACCCGGAGAGATGCCAAAATAAAAGTCGAAGTATCGACTCGCCTATAATTATAGGACCCTAACACCTCGACATGAGGGTCGGGGTTTTGTTGCTGCAACAAAAACTTTGACTGCAACTGCAACTGCAACTGCCACTGAGCAAATCCTCCCAATCTACCTTCCAGTGGTTAGATTGTCCGAAGATAGTGTGGGCCCATAACCTATTAGAATAAAAGGTGTGATCATTTCACCGTAGACAATATCTCAATATTGTCACCCAACCATAGGCACAAATGCCACCCCCGAGCACCTTAACCTTGACAGACATAATCATTTCGGAAGAAAACCCTAGAACCAATAGCCAACCAAGGTAGTGTACCTCCCTCCAGAGCTAGCATACCAAGAAGAAAGTCCAATCCATAACCAAGCAGAAAGTCCAACCATAACCAAAGACCAAGTCACCACTGCAATAGTTGCATCTCTCCTCCAGTCATGCACACCACTTGTCCTTATGCAGTTGTGAGAGTGAGTGTGACAAATGAGCTCTAGTTCCCTCTTATTTGTAGTCCTCCAAGTGACCTAACTGGGCTAACTTCTACTTCTGGAGGATAATAATTTAATATAAATTATTATCTTGAGCCAACTTGTCTTCTAAGGTTATTTCCTAACCTTCTAGGGTTTCTCTTGCTTCTCGGAATATTCTAGACTCGTCCAAGGTTACTTGTAGAGGTTAATACCTTTCACAAATACCATAATATCAACACAAGGCACTTCCACTATATAAATAGGATGCCTCTATTGTGCAATGTCATTCATAAAGTGGAGATTCAAGATTGAAAAAGGTGTTCTACAATTATGCTTAGACTTGGGTTGGCACAATGGACTATTTGGACACTAGCTGAGGGATATATTGAAGAGACGAGATCTATAGAAGGTAGACCCTCAGATTCTTTGGGGTTAGATTGACAAGTATTGGCCATAGGAAGTTGTGCCTTGGATATTTGTACATTTTGCAATAGAGTTACAAGTTGTTGGTTGGACTCCATTTGTTGCATATTTGTAACAATTTTTACATTAAAAAAGTTAAGGCATCCACCTTGGGTGACACCCATACTTATGTGTTGTGGTTTCTTTACTGTATGGGTGTTACTATTCCTTTTGATGCATTGTTTGGCTGAATACTATTGAATAATTGGCTAAGTTTAAAAGTATTACAATGATATTTTAAGGCCATGGTTGGATGTATTCATATTGTTAGAAGAACTTGGTTGCATATCTAACATATTGTAGCTTAAGGTGTAGTTATGGGTAGACCTTAAGTGAAGAGGATAGTCTATTTGAAATAGGTGTAGGTTGTTCAAATGCTCATGGTAGAGGAAAGGCCATGCAACACAACCAAGAATGACCAAAAAAAATTGAGCAAAACCCTTAGGTCCATGACACCTACCTTCCGAGACACAAAATATACCAAGCATTACCATACTATGGTAATAACTACCAAAATCCACTAGATTACACCTTGAATTATAAAAAGATGAAAAAAACATTTATGACATTGAAATCATAACATACCGTGAAAACAAAGAAATCAAATGGAAGCAGAGATGAATGTGCACCAATAAAACCATCAATGCCCTAAAGCACTTGTATCCAAATTGTTGATGACCCTTAGAGCAATGCCATGACTAGATAAATACAATGGTACATAACAAAGACAAACCATTATTGTTACACTAATCTCCCAACAAGCGCAACAAAAAGGTTGAGTGGAAAGTGTTCAAGATGCCTATGATAAAGTGCCACCTAGAGTGGATACCTTCTCTATGCGAAATGAAATCTAAACAAAAATACCCCCTCATGCATCGTCATTGCTTGGTATGAATCTTAAATGCAAGAGTCTTTTATGATTGGATGTGACTCAATAATCTACCACTTAATAGTCCTCATAAACCTACATGTCATAAATCGAGAACCAATAAAACCAACTTTAAGGGAGGGCAAATGTAGCATTGAAATAGCCTCTAATATATGTCACTAAACACCAAATTACATGTAATCTACATGTGTTAGATTACATGTATTTTTGTTAAGTACTGTGCACTTTGGTTCATAAAACATTGTATTTACAAAATTGAAAGGGTTGGGAGTGTTTGAAGAGAATTTGATGGTTCACTTCATGTAACAATCATTCATGAAAATAGAACTCCTCAATATCCATTTTAAAATAATAATATTTATTAATGTGAATAGATTATATGGGATTGATATGTAGAAAGTTAATGAAAAAACCAACTTATACAAATTTTGTCATACACTTAGCAACCTGGAGATAATTGTCTTAAATGAACTTTGAAATGTATTAAAACCACATTAAGAAAATACCATAAGTAGAAATACACATTGCTAAGCACTTTTGCAGAAGAAAAATAACAATGAACAACAATCACACATCCATGTAAAACTCAGAAATTTAGGCAACTAGCCAGGGAAAACCCCAATGTGGGGAAACCCAAAGAGAGGGTGAGATTTATTAGCTTTAGAAAAGTTATATCAATGGCAAGGTTACATTTTCCAGCAAGAGAATACATCTTACAACACCCAAAAGTCCCTCCAAATTTTTATCTAGAAATCTGTGCCAAATCCATATTGTTGTACGACCCTCCTCCATAATAGCACCTAAAAATTGTGCCATCAATATATTGTATGGCCTTATCTATACGGCCCCTTCTGCAACAAGAAATGCTCAAAACAACCTCGGTTTTATGCCAACAAAACCTTGAACATTGTTCCCTCCTCCCTGTTGTACAGGCTGTACAGATCCGTACAATACGGCCTCCAACACAGCAATAAATTCCATCAACTCTTACACATAAATATGCCTTAGGAAATGTGCCCAAGCTCTCTTAGGAAATGCACCCAGCTCGCTGCCCTTTCCTCTCCTTCTCAAAGCTCTCTCGAAAATCTCTCAATCTCTTCTTCTCTTGTCTTGCACACTACCCTAGGCATTCTCTTATAATATGAAAGTGACCTTTCACCTTCCTCATCCCTAAATCCAATGGCCAAGATCTAATCTTGCCTTACATGATCAAGGGACACGATTCATTCCCTCCAAAATAAATCGCTTAAAATATTAAAGTACAAATTCACTTTATAATAAAAGTGCACTTTATGAAATAAAGTCACTTTAATATTAGAAGGTACACTTAATAAAAAGTCACTTTAATAAAAGAACCACTTACCACTTTATTACAACTTTATAAAAACCCATTACAAAGCCAAGTTCCTAGTAGTGTAAATACAAGGTCACTTCCGCATACAAGACAAAACATGCGGAGTACCACCCGAGCTATAAAAGCTAACATGATACATTGATATATAATTACACGTTTGAGTGATATATAATATCCTTTGGGAAAAGGGATGACTTAATCATTACTACAACATAAATTTACATTGTCATCGTCTAAATATGCTATGAACTGACCCTTTTCCAACTGAAAGGGGTACCAACATTTTTGGCTTAAATCTAGTAAGAATCATTTTGGATTGATGGAATCATAGATATCTGATATTAACATTTCATAATTTGGTTATAGTAGGGGTATTTGAGGGTGTTGAATCCATTTATGAATTAAAAAAAAATAGTTTCATCAATCCAAAACTGCAATCTTGATAGAGATTACTTTGTTGGATTCTGGTGATGGAAAACTGAAAATAGTCAAAAATTTAGAATGTTTATCCTTCTTCAAATATACATTATTTTCTATGACTATAATGGCATTATCACGTTAATAGTAATATACCGTAAGGATATTAGAATTTTAGATAGAGGAAACTAAGTTACCATATTGAATGCCCAAGCTTCCGTGCCTAAAGGGTATGCATATTTTCTTATCACTACTAAGGGTCCAAACAATGTCTTTGGAAGGCATAAACATGCATCTATGAGGGACCTTTTGATTAGGAATGACTAATAATGATGTATATTTTGTTGGGAACAAAATGAAATATTGTAATAGTGTAGAGAATAATAAATGCACATTGAAAACTAAATTCTATTAAAGAAAGAATAGTGAAAAACATTGTACAAATTTGATTTTCTCCTTAACTTAAAAAAAGTAAATATAAAATGAAGGACTCAATTTAATAAGATAAAAATTACCTCTAGTTATATAAGATGGTCACCTCCATTAGAGATACAAGGTCTCTCCATCCACAATATTTCCATCCTCACGAATAAAATAAAATATGTGATAATTGATACCTATTCACCTTTGTTTTTTTGTCATCGATGTCAACTAATTATTTCCCCCCTTTTGTTTTTCCTTGTGCTTTTTTCTTATAAAATTGCCATCATGACCTCTAAATTTAGATATGTCTAAATTCATATTGATAACAAGGTAATTACATAATTAGAGACTCATTGAAAAATAATTAGGACATAAGTGTAATGACTAAAATAGAGTGGGGAGAGAAGAGGGCAAAGAGGGAAGAAAAGATGGAGGAAAAGAAGGAAGATGAAGTGGAAGAAGAAGGAAGGAAGAGGGGGGAAGAGGAATAAGTAGAGTAAGAAGAATAAGAATAGGAGGCCCAAGAGGAAGAGGGGGAAATATAAGAAGAATAATAGTGGGGGAGGAGGAGTTGAAAAATAGGAGGAGGGCGAGAAGAAGAGGATACAAAGAGGAATAGAAACAAGGAAAGAGGAGGAAAGTTCAAGTGGAAGAGGGAGGAATATTTGGGGAAAAAGAAAAAGAAGGAGCATGTAGGTAAAAAGTGGAAGAAGAAGAGGAAGGATGAATTTTAAAACAAGAGGAAGAGTAGGAGGAGACAAAGTGGAAGAAGAGGGAGGATTTGGCAAAAAAGAGGAAGAGGAAGAAAAAACGAAAGAAAAAGAGGAAGTGGGACTGCAAACAAGAGGAGGAGGAGGGAGAAGGAGGAGACAAAGTGAAAGAGGTGGGTGGAATTCGATAAAAAGAGGAAGAGGAATGAGTATTTGGGGAAACAAGGAAGAGGAAAAAAGAGGAGGAAGAGATGAGCTTAGTCCCTTAAACCCCTATATTATTTTCATTTTGTGTTTAATTTTTGTTCTAATTTTTTACTTGTATATATGACCCTAAATTCACAACCTTACCCCAAAGTTCATATATATGCAATTATTTTTATAAAATTCCAAACCCTACCATAAAATACCATTTCCCCCAATAAATTTCAAACCCTAAAAGAAAGAAATCACATTAAACACAATAAACGATACATATTATAAGATAATGATTTGGGGAAAAATAAAAATAGTGGGAGATTCTTACCTTTGATCTAATGGGGGACCCAAGAAACATCTACTAAACCCATATTATCTCCACAATCTTCAAGCAAAACTTTATGCCACAAGCTTCAAGTAAGGAAAATCCAAAATGAAATAAAAAGGTGACTTAAAAGTCACTTCTAACCATACTTGGTTGAGGGAAAACCTGACATAAATTCCATGAAGATTGACTCTCAAGGCTAATCTATAGTGGGAGATGATTTTCTTTGCTCCCTCTAACCAAACAATGAGGAAACATATCCTAGTTTGAGAGATTATCTTCCTCCATTATTGAGTAGTGACGAGAGAGATTGTGTTAGTAGTTGGGGCTACCTCTAGTATCTTGTAGAGATTATCTCCCTGAGTAATAGTGACATTATATGGCCTAGATTTGTAAACAACATGACACTTCTATATATTTGGTTCTCCTAAAATAACATCACAAAGATCAAGAGAAGCAAAATCACACACTCCCTCATCTTTTAAGGGTTTGGTGTCATAATGCTCGGTGACATTGTTCCCTAACATGGATGTATTGTCCTTGGATTAGTTAACTAATGTGGTATGCCTAGGGGTTCAACATCATTGTTAGCTTCATATTCTTGATGATCTATACTAAGATTGGGTTATTCTTTTTGCAACATTTGTCAACAATGAAATGTAGCAATGTCCCCTTCACCCACATATCTGAGTGGAAGAGGTGTTCACCTTCCTTTGGCGCCTCAAGTTCCTCTTGTTGGACCTTTGTAGTTGTAATAGTAACACTAGGTTCCACGTTGATGATCTATTGCCCCCTATCCATGGTCTTTGGTGTTGTTATATCCAAATAATATTATGATACTTCTAGGTCAACCAATAACAATTGTTGGGCATGACATTCATCATTGTTGTGCTAAGGGATTAGGTGTCACACCATTTTCCTGTGTCCTTTGACTTCATTTTCTTCTTATTTGCATGTTCCTTGGATTGGTCTTCTCAAGATTGGTTATCATTTCTATGTTATTTGTTGTGAGAGTTATCATTCCCTTTATATTTTATTTGTTAAGGTGTATTTTCAACCCCAAACTCTTTCATACCCCTCTATCGAATTTTTTTCTCAATATTCACAACGTAATGGTAAGTGTCTCCCAATGAAAAGATTTCCATAAACTCCATTTACATTTGTTGTATCAATGTAGGCCACTGCAACTTCTGAGAACCAAGTTCCATTTGTAGTCCTTCATACCCAACATTGCACATAAGGTATGGAAGATGTTGTTATACTTCAACATAGTTGAGTCGTCAAGGTTTCCCATATCATGTACTAGTCTTCATAGCTTCCAATAGGGTGATACTCCTCCCTAAGGGATTTGATAATATCCCTCCAAGCTAGTTTTTCCCTGTACATTTCAAAATTGCTTGTAACATGTTGTACACAATGTCCTACCAATGTTTGACATGGGGAAGGGATTTCACGTGTACAAAAGGTAATGTATTATTGTTGGAAATTTTTTGAACAAACAAATAACCCTATAGATAATCTAAACCACCTTTCCAAAGCTTCTACCTCTATATTTTCTTCAAATGAAGGGATTACATAATTAAATTGTACCTTGAAGGTTTTCATTGTTACAAAATGACTACTCGTTGAAGGTACATCCTTTTTTATTGGAGTCACTAAAGGATCTAGGTTAAATGATACACCATCCCATTCCTCTATCACTCAAGTGATTCTAGAGAAACAATGTGATGCTCAATCATATTCCTTTATTTTTTCAAAGGCTACTTCAATCAATGAGGAATATCTTCACCATGCTCAGTTAGCTCAAGGCATATCTCCCTGTACTTTGACCTCCTGGGAAACATGCATGAAAAAAAAACAAAGGGAAAATTGCTCTGATACCATTGATGTGGATTATGTTTAGAACCAAATGATAAATAACACTAACATAGAAAGTCGAATAAAGATAAAATAAAAATCAAATTCTATTATTAAAATATGGTGAAAAACATTGTGAAAATATAATGGCTAGACTTGGTAGTAACTATCTTTGAGAAGAGATGTCTTTGATGTGATCATTTGGGAAAATGCCCTCACAAGACACTAAAAACTACATTTTATAATAATTCCCAAAGTTTCTTGCTCAACAAAAACCCTAACATCCAATAGTCATATCCTTAACATGAAGTTAGGACTAAGTGTGAATGTTGAGTTGGACGAAGCTACATTGTCTAGAAAAAAAGGAGTCTTGTTGGGACCATAAGTTTTCTCTAGTTTCTATGTTTTTGGTATTATTTAGATCGTTGAAAGATAATTTGCAAATCAATTTGGATACCCAACCATTGCGTGTAAGAACCTCAAAATACACAGGTGAAAGTCTCAAAAGTGCATTAGAAGTTCAGGACTAAAAAATTGCTAGTATTCATATCATTTCTAACATGGCCCTAGATGACCACCTAGATCAAATAAGCCCATTGTTGAGACAAATTGATCTAAAAAGTTTCAAACACAAAAGAATGTCAGGAAATTCTTTAATGAAACCCCTACACTATGTTTTCAATGGGAAGAGAGAGTTCAAAATTTTTTGAAGTCTTTTGAAAGGTGGACATTTTTTTTGGACATGAAAACTCAATATTCAATTGAGAGTACAAAGAAAAAGATCCACTGCAAGGTGATGATTCACTTGGATCAACAATGATTGCACTCTAGTGGTAAGGAGTTAGATGATAATTGTTTGTTATGTAAACAAAACAATAGAATGAATTCCACCTTAAATTTTGGTGCTTGCTTTGTGTGGAGGCAACAAAAAAAAAGGGGCACACTCCTCCAATAATCTTCCAAACAATTACACAATGGGTAGGGTTATAAAGGATACAAATTTTCCTTCATTGGGGGAAATCTCAAGGAACTTACCAATCTATTCCTATCTTCACTCCACCCAAATCCACCTTTGTACTAGATAAGGCCCCTATCTTAGCATTTTGTCTGGAGCAGGTTCTCAAGCCAGGGTCCCTATCTTAGAATTTTGTCTGGAGAAGGTTGCCTCAAGCTAGGGTCCCTATATTAGCATTAATTTTAATGTCGATAAATATTTTCAAAACCCTATGAATCATAAATCCCAATTTTACACTAATTTCAATGGAATTGCAACTTTGAAATTCAATCATAAAATATATAAACATCATCTAGGGTTCGCAGTGGTAGATGGAAGAAGCTAAATTACCTTATCAAATTCCCAATGTCCAATCATCACTCCCATAATGGTATGGATATTATCCTACCTCTAGCGAAATAATGTTTCTTGGAGGTATCATCAACCATGTCTAAAAAGTAAACTAAGGAAGGGTGGAAGGTCTAATTCAGAATAATTGTCAATCACAACCTTGGTGAGAGTGTAAGGCCCATATCAAGTGGTTTGAGATCCCTATAGTGAGTTATTCTTTTCTCTTTTTACGATTGTGACCATACCTTGTCTCTAACTGTTGATCATGTCATTGCTTTTACTTGGCATTAGCTTTCTCCAAAATATCATGAACTTGTTCTTGGATGCGCTAGATCCATTCAAGAAATTTGGTTGATATTTTTGTCTCATTTTGAGCATGAGAAAAGCTACAATAATTGGAGCCAATGGTTGGAACCACTGGAACATTGAAAATGGATGTGTCTAATAGAACTATGAAAAGTCTTGTTGTAGATACATTAAACATATGAAATGTTTTTGTCCCATGTACGTGGATGCTTGGAGTTGTACATTTTGAGGATATGTACAATCACCATGTTGACCAAATTTTCATTTCCATATCTTTGGGGATGGAAGGAAATCAATTTGGTTAGTTGTTTGTTCATAATGGAACAAATGCTAGACCGGAACATACTTAGGAACATGTTGACACTATCAAAGATAATGATCTTTAGCAACCGAAAATAAACCCAAACATGCTTGCAAGAGATCTAAGAAACAATTTCTATTGTGAAGCTATTCTTGCAAGGTCCCAAAAAACAGTCATCTTAGAGCACCAAACAACAACACAAACATAATTGTAACCATGCTTGGTTGATTCGGAAAAAACCCACATAAAATCAATGGAGATTGACGGGCCAAGATTTATCTAGAGTGGGAGATGGTTTTATTTGCTCCTTTCCACTAAATAATAAAGAGGAAAAATATTCTAGTTTGAGAGATTATCTTCTTGCATTGCTTGGTAGTGATCAAAGAGACTATGTTGATAGTTGGGGATACCTCTAGTATCATGTATAGTTAATCTCCTTGGGTAAAAATGGCATTGGGAGGCCTAGATTAGTAAACAACATGATGCCTCTACATATACAAATGTTGTAAAAGGACATTGCAAACCTAAAGTGAGGCAACATCACACGATACCTCATCTTTTAAGGGCTTGATGCCATATTGTAGGTGAAATTAGTGACTAATGCAGATGTCTCATCCCTAGATTCTCCAATCTACATTGTATGTCTTGGAATTCAATGTCATTGTTAGCTTCATCCTCTTGATGACCTCCACTGAGATCATGCTCTTCTAGTTGTCACTATCAACATTGAAATATAGCAGTGTCCCCTCCATTCATGTTTGTGAGTGGAAAATCCATTCTCCTCCGTTAGGTTCCTCCAATCAACTCCCCTATCCATCATATTTAGTGATGTCAAGGCTGAAACAAACTTTGAGGCTTTCAAATTGACAAATAAAAATTGTTAGGAACAACACTCATCATTGTTGTGCCAAGGGATTTTATGGGAGTCACACCATTTGCACATTTTCCTCCTTCAAATCTATGCTTGTATTCCTTGCGTGTTGCTCAAAATAGTTGTCTATAGGTTGGATATCCTTACTATGCCCTTTATTTTCAGAGGAAGTGATAACTTTACCTTTCTTTTTATATGGCCAATTTTTTTCCCCAAACTCTTTCTTACCCTTTTTCCAAAAAAAATTCTCATTCTTGACAACTTAATTGTGAACAACTCCTAACATAGATATTTCCATAAACTCCATATCAATTTGGATGTATTTATGTAGGCCACTATGACATTTGAGAACCAAGTAATGTTTGAAGTCCCAATGTTTAGTGTTTCACATAAGGTATGGAAGATTTGGTGTACTCTAGAATAATGTGATCTTTACCTACTTGCAAGGTTGTCCATCTTATGCATTGTCTTCATAGTTTCCAACAGAGTGATACTCCTCCAAGTGGGTTCTACTCCATATGTTTCATAACAATCTCTAGCATGTAAATGTGTTGAACCTGCAATGAATAGATCTAGCTAGAAAATACCACACACATTTGCAGAGAGAAATTGAGAAAGAAGAAGTAAGAGAGACAAAATGGAATAACTCTCATTAATTGTAATGAATAATGAATAATTTACACATGATATACTCTGTATAACTCAACCAATGCGCACTAGAGGAGAATCCAATGCACCATAGTGGTGGTCTAGAGTGATCTGGACACACACCAACAGTTTTAGGAGTGAACTGACACCTAGCCTAGTCTCTTAAGTAGTGACGGGAGTGAACTGTCACCTAGCTGAGTTGACTAGTCTACCAGTATTCAGTTAACTGACTAAAACAGAGTGAAGTGAGGAGGAGATCAAGGAATCATGGGTAATGTGCTAGTCTGTTGATGATCCCAAGGAAAATGTGCATTAGTTGGTGATGATCCCAATGACGCATGGTAATAATCCCAATGTCGCATCTAGACTCCACTCAACTAATCAAACTAAAGTGAAAACTGAAGAGAATATTCTCCCTAGAGGAATATTCTTCCTAAAATCTAGGAGACTGAATAATTACTAATAAACAAGGAAAAAACTTAGGAAAAATAAATCCTAGGTGTGTGTGAAGTAACTCCAACACCCCCCCTGAACATCACTATAGTGAAAATAAAGAATGGGTTCCGGCAAAGGGGGCATGTTAGGTACCCAAATACAAAAGATACACTAAAATAAATGAGGAAAGAAGGAAAACCTCATGGGAAAACTCCCCCCTCAAATTACAATGCATAAAAAAAAATGAGAAGGAACAAAAAGCAGTTGCTAATCAACCTTGTCCTTCACTCCAAGAAGACCTCGCAACTGTGCAAGTTTGTGCTCGTTAAAGATTTTGTTGAAGATGTAGATGTCTGCACAGATCTGATGAAGTAGATCCACCATTGATATGTCCACACATATCCACTTTATCTTCTTGTAATGAAGAAGATCCAAATAAAGTTTGGATGAAACTTTGAAAACCGTGCAGTCGTTTCCTGAAAAATGCTGAAATTTTGTTGATTTTAAAATGATCATAACTTCACTTCCCAGAATATGTTTCGGATGATTTTTTTTTTTGAAATTGGATATTTTCCTGAGACGAATTCAATATGCAATTTTTTCTGCAAATTTTGCTCAGAAAATATCATAATTGAGTATGATGTGCGCAACTCCCTTTTTGTCTCCTGAGATGCATGCATTGCGCATGGAAAAGTGTTTTCATGTGACCCCTAAGATGCATGCCATATATATTCCACATGAAATTCAGAAAACAAATCTGAAATGGAGTAGACATCATATTCAATTAATGGAATACAAATTTGTGCAAATACTTGTGTAGAAGACTTTTCAGAATAAAATGTTTGATCTTCTGATGGCTTCTCTTCTGGCTCTATCTGTTCAACCTCCTGCATGAAATATTCACAATATTCTTTATTCCCAAATAGAACCTCCAATCTGGTCCATAATTCATTTGGATTTGATTCTTTTGATTCTTCATATACTTGATGGAAAAGTTTGGGAGAAACAAACATGCAGATACATCCTATGGCCATATCTTGTCTATTGAGAAAGTCATTTTTCTCATCGGTGGAATCAAGATCTACTTCCGTTTTCATAGTTATTTGGTACAAGTCTCTGCATCTGAGCTGGAGTAGAATTTTTGGCTTCCATTCCAAATAGTTATGAGGCATGAGAAGTATTGTCGGAGAATAATCCAACTTTTTTGTGTTCTTCAATCTTCAGTACCTGCAAAAATAATTTGGTGTAGCTTTTGCTTAGCAGTCCATCGACTCTGATACCATGTAAATGTGTTGAACCAACACAAAATAGATCTAGCTATAAAATACCACACACATTTTCAGAGAGAAATTGAGAAAGAAGAAGCAAGAGAGAAAGAATGGAATAATTCTCATTAACCGTAATGAATAATGAATAATTTACACATGATATACTCTGTATAACTCAACCAATGAGCACTGGAGGAGAAGCCAATGCACCATATTGGTGGTCTAGAGTGATCTGGACACATACCAACAGTTATAGGAGTGAAATGCCACCTATTATAGTATCTCGGGAAGTTATGGGAGTGAATTGTCACCTAACTGAGTTAACTAGTCTACCAGTATTCAATTAACTGACTGAAACAGAGTGAAGTGAGGAGGAGATCAGGGAATCATGGGTAATGTGCTAGTATGGTGATGATCCCAAGGACAATGCGCACTAGCTGGTGATGATCCCAATGTTGCATGGTGATAATCCCAATGTAGCATCTAGACTCCACTCAACTGATCAAACTGAAGTGAAAACTGAAGAGAATATTCTCCCTAGAGAAATAATCTTCCTAAAATATAGGAAACTGAATAATGACTAATAAACAAGGAAAAACCTTAGGAAAAATAAATCCTAGGTGTGTGTGAAGTAACTCCAACATAGCATGTTTCACACAATGTGTGTTACACAAATGTTTGACATGATTTTAGAGGTGCAAAGGTAATATTCTTGTTGTTGAAAAAGTTGTGAGTAAATAAATAACCCTCTAACTAATATAACAGTCTCTCCAAAGATTATGCATCTATATTACCTTCAAACATAAGGGTATCATAATTAAAGTGTACCTCAAAGGGTGTTGTTCCTTCAAAATGACTTCTTGTTGAAGGTGTCTTCATTACTATCGAGAGTCATCAAAGGACTTGGATGAAATTATCCATCCTCTTGTTCTTATGTTTCTCGAAGGATTCCTAGAGAAACAATGTATTATGATATCCTACTTAATTGGATTTATTTAGTTCTTCAAAGGTCACTTGAGCTGCTGAGGAAGATCTTCACCAAGCTCAATTACCTTGAGGACCAAGTCCCTATACTTTTACCTCATGAAGAAAATTTATGGAAAAACAACAGAGAGCAAACTATTTTGATACCACTGACCTAGATTATGTTGAGAAAAAAGTGAAAGATAACATTAACTAAAGTAGCACAAAGAAAAAATGAAAATCAAATTATATCATTGAAATAATGGTGAAAAACATTGTACAATTGCAATGTCTAGAATGGTGTTCGTTATCTCCAAGAAAAGATGTGTCTTCTACACTCATTCCCAAAAAGGACCTAACAATAGATTGAAAACTATAATGTGATGCCCAAAAATATCTACTTGAAATAACCCTTAAGATGCAAGTGTTGTAAGCTTAACATGAGTGTGCACATTGAGTTGGACGACACTGAACCATTTAGGAAAAAAGGGGAGTCTTGTTGGGACCATAACTTTTTACTAGTTATTTTATTTTAGGTATTTTGTAGCTCATTGAAATATAATTTTTGTATCGAGTGGGATTCCCAGCCATTAGATGCAAGAACCTCAAAAAAAACATGGGAAGGTCCAATAAAATGCATCAAAAGTGTAGGGCCCAAAAATTGGTTTTAACTAGCCATGTTCAACGAAATAGATCAAATTCCCATTGTTGATACTTTTTTGTTTTCAAACACAAAAGCACATTGAGAAATTGTTTTATGAAAATCCTACACTATGATTTCATTTGGAAGAGGGAGTTTAGAGTTTTATGAATTCTTTGGCAAGGTGCAAATTCACTTTAGACATGAACCTCTGGATTCAACTGTTGATATAAAGAAAAAGATTAACCTAAAGGCAATGATTTATTTAGATAAATAGTGATTTTACTTCATCAATAAGTATTTCAAAGATCATTGTTTGATATGTGAATATAACTTTAAAATGAAGTTCACCTTACACATTGGTGCTTTCTTGCATGAAGTCACTGAAAAAATGCGGCACATTCCTCCACTAATCTTCCAAATACTTCCACAATGGATAGGGTTATCATGGATAAAAATCCTCCTTTCAAGGAAGTTTTCCTTTGTTTGAGGAAATCTTGGGGGCGATTCCCAACCTATTCCTAGCTTCATTCCACAAAACTCCTTCCCACTACTATACAAGGCCCCTATCCTATCCTTTTCTATGAAGAAGGTATTAAACAAGGTCCTTGTCATATCCTTTTGTGTGGAGGAGTATTTTCTCACTCATGGCATGATAATAGTTTCAACATCATATGGCCTTACATGAACAAGATCCACATATGGATACAAGAGATATGAGGTCTTTTTGAAGGATACAAATATTATGTGTCCACATGAAAAAGGGTTTTTCACTATGGAATTCATTTTCATATTGAATATAACACAAGTTGTCGGCAAAGGTGGCACTAGTTTTTAAATTTTTTTGGCACAGGGGCAGACCCAGGGTTCAACGCTTCAATAGCACACCAACAAAACAATAACTATTGGCCCTTTCGACAACACCTGTGAAGCAGATGAAGTATCACCCGAGGTAGAGGCAGGGGTGGTTGCGAGACCCAAGTGTCTACAACCTAGCTGGGACACAGATCTGTGATCACAGTACTTACAAAGCACTTAGCAGTTAACATTCGTTAATATTTAACTCTTATCCACTTCGCAAGAGAAAACCCTAATTACAAAACAATGCAGTATTCAACAAGATATAACACATCCAAGCACTTAGTATATAGAAATAGATTAGATCTAGCATTCATTCACATCACTAAGCACTAAGCTACTATATCAAATGCATCAAACATATATTGCAAAACTAAGAATAACTCATATAACAACCATAATGCACAAAGAAACCACAACACAAGATATACGTGGTTCACCCCCAGCGTGGGGCTACGTTCACCAACTCTTCTTCTCTTTATTATCTTTGTTCAATGCACAGAGACACAAGACCCACTCCGCATAGGACATGAGATCTGCGTGCACCTCGCCAGATCCCCCTTCCCCGATTAGGTCACAACACAAAGCCTTCTTACACAGTCTGCACACCAGCTTCTTACAATCACTTTCACTCAGCTCTGCAAGTCTTAACACATAGTATGCACAAAGCCTCTAGCTCTGCACTAAGCCACAAACATTTACTACTAGTAGTTTCTTACATCGCCTAGATATATATTTATACATTGCAAAAGGGGCCTAAACATGGGTAAACCCATGGGCCAACATCCCATTCCCATTACATAAAACCCTAAACCCAAAAATCCCTAAAAAGAGGGAGAGATCCTGCGATCTCCGTGTCTCCTTGCGTTTCGCCTTCGACGAGGCTGTCGAAGTTCCAAAAATGGTCAAACATGAGCAAGGTTCTCCAAAACTTAGTCAAGATCCAACAGGCCCCCAATACTCACCTATGACTCATCCCGAGTCACTCTATGACTCGTCCCGAGTCACTCTAATCTGGGTAACTCTGCCTCAAAGGCCTCGATCTTGGCTCGAGCTTCCTCGACTTGTTGCTTCGCCAGAGCCTCCTGCTCGGAGAACTCCGGAATAACCTTCTCAGTCATAGGTCCTTCTAAGTGTTGTTCTACTGTGGTGACCACTTGTTCCAGTTCTGCACCTTGTCCTTCAATTTCCTCAAAAAGTGTGCAAGATTCATCCTACACTGGCTGGAGCCTCTGGGTCACTTCCATGACCTTTCTCTGGATGGCATGGACCTGTTTTTGAACCGTGCATTGTTCCTTGAACCTTTTCATCCTCTCAACTGTTGATAATGGCTTCAACTGCGCTTTTACTATTGTTTCTTGCTACTTTACCTCTTGGAGTTGTGACTCTAGTGTCCTTAGTTTAGGGTCCTATGCAAGGTGCTCGTAAGTCTGTGCACTTCAACTACTGAGTTGTTTGCATTCTAAGGCCAATGCCTTGATTCTCTGGACTGCGCTCTGGGTAGTTTCTTCCCTTTGGTCTCGCACTTCCTGTGGAGTTCTTGGCACCGCTTGTAATTCTAGTTCTGCTACTCTTTGTTGGAGCTACTGAATGGCTTCAACAAGCTTTCCCACTTGACTCTCCACTGGGTGTTCTTCCATCTGTTCTAAGCTCATCATGGAGAAAATTTCTCTAGTAATTACTTCTTTAACTCCAATGTTCTCTGCGAGCAGTGTTTCTTTCTCCTTCTGGATCTGCGCTCTATCCTCTGCAAACTTTTCCTGGAGGTCGTCTTTTTCTTGTTGGGAAACCTGACATTTCTCTATGGCTTCCTCTTTTGCTTGCTTCAGGGCCTCTGTGGTCTATTATTTTTCCTCTTGGACATGACGAAGGTGAGCTTCTGTCAAGTCTGCTAATCTGTGTAGATGGGCAGGCTCATCTCCCAACTCTGCTCCTTCTAGTGGTGGTGGCACAATAGACACTGAGCGACTGGAGTAGAGGGCGTGTTGTACCACTTTCAACGTTGCTGCAATATTATCATACATGGTTTCCTATTTTGCTTCGTTCTGTTGTAAGATATCCTTCGAGGTGTCTGACACAGCAACAATGATAAGGTCAATGTTATCCACCATTAACACAGTCTAAAATGACGGTTTATTGGCGTTTGACTTCTTCCGCGATGTAGGTTTCTTAGGGGAAACCTTTATTTTATTGGATGTCTCAGCTTCATCAACGGAGTCCCTAGGCGTTGTTACTTCGTCATGCTCTAGTTTGTCTTATTTTCCGTCGTTCTCCTCCTTGTCTACTTCGTCAACTCCTCCCCTTCCAGGTGAATCTGAAGCAATCTCTTCTAATGCGATGTTCAACTCATATACTTCTTCCTTCTTCTTCCTTATGCTACTGTTGGGTGCATCATATTCTTCACGAGTGACTACAGGACTGCCGATGAGGTCGAGGTTGGATAGTTCTGCCTGGTTTACTGGTATAAGGAACTCTGCGGGCCATTCCTTAGTTATTTATTCCATGTCCTCCTTAGTGAGCTTATAGTAGGATTGAAGCTCTTCTTTATGTTCATCTCCGTGTGCAGTGATATAAATAAAATGTCTATCTGCGTGGAACTTCACAAATGGCATGAATCTATGCAGGGTGTTCGACGTCATACAAGGGAAAGATTCAATAGCCCTTTTCAATTGCAGGTAATAGGTGTGGAACACTGTGTTCGAATGCCATTTCTTAGCCATTTCTCTTGAGTACCAGAGCGTAGTGTACTTCGCAGCTAGGGGTTCAGACGACTCAGTCTCAGGGAAGGTCGCTCCTTCCAGCATCTCCCAAGCAATGAAGGTGATGAGGATCAATAGCCAACAAAAATGGAACTCAGAGCCCTGATCCTGAGCTTTGCAACAGTCTTTCTCTAACTGGTTGACGAGGTAGCTCACCCAGTTCATTTGTAGTCTTTCAATGCATTTTCCCACGAGGTCAACAACAAACCCCATGACCTGCCTGGGTCTGTTCTTCCTTACTAGCTTACCAGAAATAAACTAGCAAGCTAGGTGCATTGCGCCATTCTGGATGGAAGCTACCTTGTAGCATCTCTTCCCCTTCTCCACATCGCCATAGGTATTCTTGATTCTATGCGCTAGGGTGCGATCTACAACCTTCCCTGGATAAAAGTCAAGTGGGTCTAGTCCTTGCATGCTTAATCCGGTGATCCAATGGATCAACACCGGATCTACGGTGATGCGTCTGTCCAACCACAAATAACTGCCATGGAAGCAAGACAACATGAGTTTAGCGCACATGTTAACCTCTTGATGCCTTCCAAAGTGGGGTATCTCCATTACGTTCAGGATGGTGGACCTCACAATGTCCATGGTCCATGACTGGGGGATGATCTTTGACTTCGTCCCCTTTGTCTTGGTCAAATACTTATGTGGGTCGAGCATGCCATATTTCTTGCGATCTCCCAAGTTGAAGTTATTGATCTTCAATGTCATAATATGTCCCAACTGCAGTCCAACTGCGCGTATCCCCTTCGGGAGGTACGCAATGATCAAGGTGTAGTTGAAGTCCCTCGGGACACTGTCACGACTAACCGTGCCAGCCAGAGGTAGGATATAGTTGGGCAGGATAGATGGGATGAGCTTCGCATTCGCCAAGTAAACATGATGCTTTCTATGTTTCTCAGTAGCGAGTCGGCTAGATCGATGTTGCGTAGTCGATGGGGATGCTTCCAATCCTCACGTCGATGAAGCTTGTATGCCCACGGACATCACCTTTTCATCCATGAGGTCTATTAGGATCTCTTCGACAGAATTTTCTATTACGCTAATGTCGTCTGACATGCACGCTCAAGGTCAGATATCTTAGGTCGGTGATCAAACACTCAATGTAACAGAACGAGTGGCGAGCTCTCAATAAGCATTGCGCAAAAGCAACTAGTTCTCTATGGTCTTGGATAATCACAATGGGAAAAAGTGTTCTCGGTGAAACACTCGACGGGATAAATGGTCCAATGGCGAATGTTTCGGAAATAAATGTGTTTCTAGTCATTCTAGAGCATCATTCTAATGGTCGGGATGCCTCCAACGGTCATATTGATTCGTCATGGTGAAGTGTCAATTTGCATTGTTCTGATATCCTAGTGAAGTTCCAGTTCTGCAACTGGAACTTCCTGTAATTTTTCTAACTTTTCTTTCTTCTTGCTAAGATTTCTGGCTTTCTTTCCTGTCATTTGAGTCACTAGTTTCCTCTATCCATTATTGTTCTTATATCCTCTTGGCATAGTAACTTCTCACTGTGGAGGGTATTTCATAAGTTTCAAGGGTAATACTTCTTCTCTTTCTGGGGTAGGTGCTCTACTCTCCTGTATGGACAAGTGTTTCAAGTCTTCCTGTGTTCTTTCAATTTTGATAGCTAGGTCTTGGGTCCTTAGTAGCTTCAACTTGTCCTCTTGTTCTTCCAGTAAGTGTGTTATTCTCTTAGCCATGAAATCTCTTAGTTCTTTCTTTTTTTGTTCTAGAGCTTCCTCTTCTTGTTTCCTTCGTATCTGATCTTTCTCAACCCAAGTTTTTCTTAGCAAAATAGCAAATGGGGCATTGTTCTCAAAAAAATTAATGATGTTAGGGTCCTAACCCGCACATAGGTAGAACAATATATTCGGATGTAATAAAGGTCAATATTAATAAGGCCTTTCAATAAAATAGAATAAGGCGGATGTAAGAAGACCTAA
>JZKD02S0974142.1:163645-207415 GCA_000966675.3 Picea glauca | reverse complement strand
GAATAAGGCAGATGTAAGAAGACCTAATAGAAGCTTCTGCTTCTAGAAGGATCTTCCTCTAGATGCTTCTTTTTAGTATAAATAGGATTTGAGGGTATGAGAACCCTAGCTTGGATGTTATTGTAATAGAGCTCTGCTCAACTGGAGGTTTCCCCCTCGAAGAGGCCCATGAACATTGCTTTCATATTCAAAGTGTTATTTCTGTTGTTATTCTTATATCATTTCAGTGTTATTGTGGTGAATGTTCTGGTTATATTGTTGTTATTCTGCCATTACTATCATTTTATTTTTGTTCTGCATACATTTTATATCTGGTATATTACAAACGACCTCAAATTCTTCTTCTGTCAAAGTTCCATAAGCACTCATAGGTATCTGGGTAAGTCTTCCACATAAGGTTATCATCTTCCCTTTCAAAAATCCTATTCCTCCCAGTGAAGGAACCATAACAGGCTTTCCCAAAATTTCCCAAGTTCTTTTTGTCATAATATTCACCTGTGTTTCCTCATCCAGGACATAGTCTATGTCGAAGTCTCATATTCTTGTTTCTATGAACTCCTTCTCTTTTAAGACCTCTGATAAGTTGATTTCTCTGTGATCATTCAAAGTTTCTTTCATCTGTAATAATATAGTTTCTGATTCTTTCTGGTTCTTAAGCAGATTCTTAGTCTCTTGACCTTCCTCATGGTCTTCTTGTCTCATGTTCATCTTTTCAACTTTAGCAATCATTCTAGGGAAATCTAAAACTTCATGATACATATCTTTACAACAAAGACAACTAGAACCTCTACCAAGGCATTCCTTAGCAAGATGTCTAGGTATTATGCAACTATAACAAAGAGTTAATCCTCTATTTCTTTTAAATGATCCCCAACCTTTCCTGTACTACGCACTTGGATCACAGTAACTACCCTGCAAAAAATTCTTTCTAGGATCCTGCATCCATTTTTTAGTCCAATAGTTCTTTATATGCATAGGAATAACATATATTTCACTAGTTCTATTAGATCTATTCATATCAAATCTTCTTTCTTCTAGTTGTGCCCTAGTTTTCAGACTAGGACAAAATCTATCAAACATACCTAGATCCATTCTTTCGAAACAAAAATTTTCACTTATCTTACCTTTATCAGAGCACAAATCTTTAAGATCTTACCTCTTTTCTTCATATCGGTCTTCTTCTCTTAGCACAGAGCTTCGCAAGTCAAATAGAGGATTGCGCACCATAGCAACAGTTCTACGCACAAAGATTTCTTCTTTTCTTCAGGTACCTGCAATTGCAGTTTCAGGTCCTGACAATGGAACCATTTGTTGGCACATGGGCAGATTCAAGGTTCAATGCACCAACAAAACCCTAACTAACGACCCTTTTGGAAACACCTGCGAAGCAGATGAAGTCTCACCCGAGGTAGAGGCAGGGGTGGTTGTAGGACCCAAGTGTCTACAACCTAGCTGGGACACAAATCTTTGATCATAGTACTTACAGAGCACTTAGCAGTTAACATTTGTTAATTTTTAACTCTTATCCACTTTGCATGAGAAAACCCTAATTACATAACAACGCAGTATTCAACAAGATCTAACACATCCAAGCACTTAGCATATCGAAATAGATCAGATCTAGCATTCATTCACATCACAAAACACTAAGCTACTATATCAAATGCATCTAACATATATTTCTACACTAAGCATAACTCATATAACAACCATAATGCACAAAGAAACCACAACACAGGATATATGTGGTTCACGCCCAGCGTGTGACTACATCCACCAACTCTTCTTCTCTTTATTATCTTCATTCAATGCACATAGCCACAAGACCCACTCCGCATAGGATAGGAGATCTGCACGCACCTCGCCAGATCCCCCTTCCCTGAGTTAGGTCACAACACAAATCCTTCTTACACAGTCTACACACCAGCTTCTTACAATCACTTGCACTTAACTCTGCAAGTCTTAACACATAGTATTCGCAAAGCCTCTAGCTCTGCACTAAGCCACAAACATTCACTAAAACTACTTTCTTACATCGCCTAGATATCTATTTATACATTGAAAAAGGGGCCTAAACATGGGTAAACCCATGGGCCGACATCCCATTCTCGTTACATAAAACCCTAAACCCAAAAAACCCTAAAAAGGGGGCAAGATCCCGTGATCTCCGCTTCGCCTTGCGCTCCACCTTCAACCAGCCTATCGAAGTCCCAAAAATGGTCAAACATGACCAAGGTTCTCCAAAACTTGGTCAAGGGCCAACAAATGTATTTTCTTTATTTATGAAATTGTGGTAGCCTTGCTTCACCCCATATAAGTAAGCTCTAATGGTAGTCCCAATATGGGTCAAATTAATTCATCTCGATTTGGAATTGAGGTTATGAAACCTTAACAACTACTTGAAATTCTTTGGATGTGTCCATATTCTTTGCCACATAAACCCATGATTGTGTTTTTACTACCTACATCATGAAATGTATTTATGTATATTTAAACAAATATTTTCTTAGGTGCATTATGTTGAAAAGTGGTAACCAAACTCTAGATTCATTCGCTAGATTATATAAGCATTGTGTTTCATTGCAAAATTTTCTTTGGGCATTGTTATGTGTTGTCTTCCTCTATGAAGGAAAGGTCTTGTCTTGCTCGAAAAATGAAAAAATTGAATGTAGGCCTCTTAGTGCACATATTTGAAGATGAAAAACTATTGGGTAGAGTCAAAAAAAGACTACACAGAGCTTTGAACATATTACTTCAAATAACTACAATTACTCTAATGCCTAACCTACTTCTTCAATGTCGACAATTTCTCCAATTCCTAACTTCTTCAACAATTACAATTGCTCGAATGCTTAAGAGAAATGGACACCATTATCATAACCATATTTTAGTGAATAACCACATAATTTAATTTTTATTTAAAAAAATTATATGAAAATGATTCACTGTGTAATTTGTTTTTCTCTACTTTAAAATCCCTAAGTCGTCTATCAGATTGAATCCAACATAGCTAAAACAATTGGAAAATCAATCTTGGAAATACATATTTCATTTAAATCAATGGCACTAATATTTTCTATCAAATCAATGGCGCTAAATATTAAATCAATGGCATCAAACATAATTTTCTATATTTAATATTATAGTGTGGAAATTTATGATGCTTTGTTTTCCCCTATTCTTTTGTTTGGATTTATTTATGTAGGCCATTGTGATATTTGAGAACAAAGTGCTACTCTGAGTCCTTGATAGCCAACTTTGCATACAAGGTATGGAATATGATGGTGTACTTCAACACTATGTTTTCATTGGGAAGAGGACATTTAGATTTTTGTGAATTCTTTTGGCAAAGTGGACATTCACTTTGGAAATGAAAACTCAGAGTTTAATTTCCACTACAAAGAGAAAGGTTCACCATAAGGAAAGAATTCCCTTGGATCAACAATGATTGTTTTTTTCTTAAGCAATGTAATGTTCCCAAGCAATTTCGGCCAAGAACTAGGGTTTCTTGTTTGGTGTTTTGTTTTGCAGGTTTTTATTACAGAAAGATGTACATAAGTGTTTTGTTGAGTTTTTATTGCATAAATAACATCACAAAAAGTTTGGAGCACAAGATAATGAAGGAAATACACAAATAAAGATATCAATCTTCAGATCTGACCTTTATTTAATAATATAAGTGATCTTCATACATGGATCTGCAAATCTGATAAGATATATAAAGATGGATGATCTCCAAGACTCCCACAACTGAAAAGAGTTCAATACAAGATTAATTTCTTTCCCTTTATGGCTGAAACACTCTGATCTATGTTGTAGTGCCTCTGTATGGTTGGAACTGGAAATAGTACGGCCTAGCTAGCTTAAGAAGATCAATAGTTCGGCCCTCTTGGAGATGGTCACCAAATAACATAAAACTATTGTCAAACTGTAGATAAGGGGGTGAATAGAAGAGGTGTAGAAATATTGAGTCCAAACCCTGAAGTCTTCCTTTATATCTCTAAACCTCCCTAGTGAAAATGTGCCCCTCCTTCAGAAAAATTGTCCCAGGACACAATAAATCATATAGCAGGAAAAACCCTCAAGAAAAGGTTGCAAAAGAGCACTATGACCCTAGAAATGAACCATGTATAAGGTGGAAAGGTTTATCTATCCTCCCTAGAGAAAAAAAAAAATCTTTCTTCCCTCGAAGATGCACCCCATTATTGGAAAATACCTCAATTTTGGACCTTGCCTCTAAATCCTAAGTGATGAATACCTGTGTCTGAGTAGAATGGTGTGGGAGGGATCTTGCACCTCCTTGGACAATCTTGGACCAGGGACTAAGGAATATTCCACCTCCTTGCTAGCCTCGAGGGTTTCTTGACTCAAAACCCTCAAACCACAAGTTGTAGATCTCAAGTGATCACACTGAGAAAATAGACAAGAATGAGGAGTGAGGCACCTCCTCTCTCTTTTATATCTCCCAATATAATTCTCATTTGAATTTCCTTTTTTCTTTTTACTAAGGCTGTGATTTGATTTTTCACTTAAGTTACCTTCACCTTTTCTTTTCTTCTTGAAATTCACTTTTAATAAAATCACTTTAATTCCTTAAGTGACTTTTTTATTGCCTCAACCCCTTTTTACCCATGGGACTATAGTCTAGAGGGGTGACTAGACTACTTAGTCCATCTTTTTTGTTGTCAAGGAGAGGGGGACATTACAGTCTACCCTACTAGAAATTGCTTGCCTACAAGCAATCTTGAACCTGCTTGTTGTATCACCTATTCATTCTCCCAAGAGGTATCTTCTATAAGTATATTTTTCCATTTAACCAAGTATTCCTTGATGCTCATGTTTCTTAGTTTTTTCGCCCTTACTTCCAAAATCTATTTTGGTATCAAGATCAAGTGCCCCTTCTCATCAATAGTTGGTAGCTCATCATTATCTATGACATGTTGTCCCAAGGCTCTTTTCAAGCAAGATACATGGAAGACATTGTGATTTTTTCTTCCTTGCGTTAGTTCTAACTCATATTCCATTGACCCAACTTTCCTTTGCACTCTATATGGACCATAGAACCTCAGTTTTAGATTTGTTGTGCCCTTACTCTTAAGGGATGATTGTCTGTGCGGTTATAGTCTCAAGTACACCAAGTCCCCTACTTCAAATGTGTGTTCCACCCTATGTTTATCAGCATACATTTTTTGTTGATTATGTGCCTTGTGCAAATGATCTTTGAGTTCCTTGAGAATGTCTTGGCTCTATTGTATCCATTCTTTATCTATAGGAGCTCTGTTGTCTCCAAATATAATATCAACGAAGGTGAGGGGTTCATAACTGTATAAAGATTTAAAAGGAGACATGCCAATAGACATATGATGGGTAGTGTTGTAGCAATATTCTCCTAAATAAATCCATATGACCCATGATTTTTGCTGCCCCGATACATAATTGCGGAGATACCCATCCACCCACTTGTTCACAATCTCAGTTTTCCCATCTGTTTGTGGATGGTATCTAGTGTTGGGATTTAGAGTAGTGCCTACTAGTTGAAACAACTCCTGCCAAAAGATACTCATGAACATATTGTCCCTGTCACTCACTATATTCTTGGGTAGCCCATGTAACCTGAAGAACTCTTTGAAAAACAGGTCTACCACCTGAGATGCGTTGAATTGCATGGATATAGCAAAGAAGTGCGCAAATTTGGTCAAATGGTCAACCACCACAAAGATGAAATCCTTCCCTTGAGTTTTGGGAAGACCTGTAATAAAATCCATAGATACACTCTCCCATTTCTGCTCAGGAATAGGGAGGGGTTGTAATAGACCTACAGGATGTGTGTGCTCATCCTTGTTCTGTTGAAAAGGGGTACATTCCTTGATATAGCGCATAACCTCTCCCTTTAATCCCTTCCAAGAAAACCTTTCCATGATCTGTCTATGTGTTTTAAGGAATCCTTGACGACCTACTAAGGAAGAATCATGGAATGCTTGAAGCATTTTCCTTTTGAATGAGGATCCTAGAACCAAAAAATTCCTTCCCTTGTAATAAATAATATCATCCATAATCCTATATCTATACATCCATAAATTCACACGTAAATTTGTTCTTTGAGTATTCTACCAATAAGAGAGACTTCCAATCAACATATATTTCAGACATAGAGTATGTTGAAAGCCTTCTCGAGAAGGAATTTTCCACCACATTATTTTTCCCTTTGACATACTCCATGTCAAAGTTGTATCCTTGGATTTTTCTTACCCACTTTTTTTTTTCTTTCATTAAGATCCTTCTGCGCAAGGAAGTATTTGAGACTGTTATGGTCGATCCTGACCACAAAATTTCACTCTCACTAGATATTGTCTAAATTTGGCGAGAGCATGCATTATGGATAGAATTTATTTGTCATAAATGGTGTACAACAGTTCATGACCCCTCAATTTTCAGCTCTCATAGGCAAAAGGATGCATATTTTGTATGAGCATTGCTCCAACACCTTCCCCAGATGCATCACACTCTAAAATGAAAGGTTGAGAGAAATTAGGTAAAGGTAACACAGGAAAAGTACTCATCACCTTATTCATTTATTCAAATGTTGATTGGGATTCATCATTCCAGTCAAAGTGTCAGTGTTTCATGGGAACCTGCACAGGAGATCTAGCTAAAGCAAGTACAAACAAAGCTTATCAAGAAAATAAGAGAGATTCAATATGGAAGAATGAGAAAATATATTCACACTACTCCAATGAGCTGATGATTGATACATAGATCATTATCGATATGATACAATGAATGAGTGGAATACACTCATATATAGGGAAAAGCATTCCATAATTAAGAAAAGCAATCAAGCAGTTAGTTTTCCTTAAGAATGCATGCATGCATAATAGTGATGGTAAAAATAGAAAGTCTAAAAATAGAACTAGTCAGTTAACTCCTAATGAACTAGTGTTACTCCCACTGAATTAGTGTGTCGAAAATAGAAATTTCTCCAACACCCCCCCTGATCATCACTATGGAGTAAAAATGAGTCCCGACTACTAGGCCATTTTAAGTACTCATGTACAATGCAACTAATGAACACTGAATAAAAGTGAGGAAAGAGGGAAAACCATGTGGGAACAAAACCCCCCCTTAAAAGATAATGTATCAAAATAAGAAAATAATAGTTGTTAGACAATTGTGTTCTTCACTGCAAGACGATCCCGCAAATTCTGAAACTTATGCTCATTGAAAGTCTTCATGAAGATGTAGAAATCTTTATGGATCTGATGAATTCCTTTGGAAACCTGTCGGGCCTTGTACTTCTTAATCCTGTGGACCCATCTAAACCTGAAAATATTCCTTTCTGGTGGATGTGGAACTAGATTCCAAGTCTGGTTTTGTAGGAGTGAGTCATACTCCTTCTGCATGGTTGCTTGCCATAATGGATTTCCCACAACCCTATTGTAGTTCTGTGGATTAGTAGATTGAACCATATAGCAATGCATGGGCATCGCAGGTTCAGAAGCTGAAAATACATGAGAAGGCTCCTCATGCTGAGATCGATTCCTCCTCGAATCCAATGGATTCCCTGCAAGGTTTCCTGCTACCTGAAGTGTGGTATGTGCCTTCTTGGGCATCTGTTGAAGCTTTAGCGTTGGATTTTTATCTAGATGTACTACCTGCTTATTTCCATGTACAGAATCTGAGTGTATGGAATCATCTCTGATGTTTGAAACTGATGGAAGAACAAGAGTATATGCATGTTTCAGTGGAGGTGCATGCAAAGTACTCTCCTTACGTGTAAGTAGAATAGAGGAGTCATCGTCAGAAAACTTAGTGAATTTATACAACCTTGACTTATGATCCACCTCACCAATTGCAATAATGGAATTGTCATGCATGTCAATTACTGAAATTGAATCTGATGTAAATTCAACCATTTTACCTTTCTAAGTGATCTGATAAACTAAGGGTAGATTCATAGAAATATTTGGAACATGTAGAACATTCTCAAAACTTCCATTGTGGAGTTCCACTCTCCCTTCTCCTGCTACTGCTACTAGCGTGTCATCCCCCATGAGAATAGGGGGTCTTGAGCATGGACTCAAAGAAGAGAAAAATTCATCTTTTGTTTTCATATGATGGGTTGCACCAGAATCTATAATCCATGAATCAGATGAGGAATTAATTGCAACAAGAGCATGCTGATTATCTTTCTTAGGAGCAGGATCTTCTTCCTTTTGCTTCTTGATTCCCTCTGGAATGAATTTTCCAAGGTTGTTCAGTTGAAGTGCATGTGCCATAAAATCGATATGTTTCTTCATGCATGTGGATTCTTCATGATTTGGTTTATTATAGTAAGTCCACTGCTTTTCCTTCTTCTTCTTCTTCTTCGAATCTAAAGAGTCTTTGGAACCTGAAGAATCATTAAAGGATTTGGAATATCCCTCCTTCCTATTCTGTTTGAATGACCCTTTTCCATCCTGCATGGTGAGTGCATGTGTTTTGGGATCTTTCATGAGGCCCATATGTATGAGTTTTGTATGCTCTTGTGTAAGAGACTCAATGAACCGAGCCAATGTAGGCATTTTCCAATTTGTTCCAAAAAGACATATGCCAAAATGGAAATTGGAGACATATACAATGTATTCTAGTCCTAGCTTGGCCAAGATTGTTAGAATAAGTTGTTTATCTTGTGTAGACTTATCAATACCACATTCACCCAAGCTTAATAACAAAGATTTAAATTTAGTAAAAAAATATTGTATATTATCAAAACTTTTAGGGTCTAAGGTATTCAACTCTACCTCAAGCATATGACCTCGCATCTCATCCTGCTTTCCAAAGAGTCCTTCCAAGGTGGTCCAGATCTCATTTGGATTCTTCCATGCAGCAACAAGAAACCATAAATCAGTGGATATTAATTCAAGAAGTAGTCTCGTGGCCTCACCATTACGGTTCGCCCATCTCATCTTCTCAATCGCTGATGTAGGTTATGTTTTTGTTGCCATTGTCAAATTATACAGTCCTTTTCTTTTGAGTTGGAATGTCTCCTTGGGCTTCCAATCAAAATAATTGTATGGTGTGAGGATTACCACCAAGTTTGATTGTATAATAGTTTTCATATCCATCTCTCCCACTAATTCCAAGAACCCCTAAAAATTTACTCTCAATCTGCAAGTGAAAAATTAAGAAATTAAAAATTCATATCAGTTTTAGGAGATCATCTTGCGACTTATTTTCTGAGAAAACGGTGAGGAATCTTGCCAAACGGTTTAAAACTCACTTCCAAAATGGGTCGATTTACTTTCCTTGCAGACTGTTTCCCCAAAAACTTAATATTTTTGGGAGCAATCACTGTAGAAAGGTACGACCACAGATTCGTATAAGTTTCAGGAGGCTATCTTGTGGCTCACTTTCTGAGACAACCGTGAATAATCTCGTGAAACAAGTGAAAACCCACTTCCCAAATGGGCCGATTTACTTTCAATGTGGGTTGTTTCCTCAAAAACATAATATTTTGGGAGGAATAATTGCTTAAAGTTACGACCATGGATTTAGCTCACCGAAACCCCGATTTTCCTTATTCTTTGACTTGTTTGGCTTTCTCCAAGCAACATAGCTCTGATACCATGTCAGTGTTTCATGGAAACTTGCATAGGAGATCTAGCTAAAGCAAGTACAAACAAAGCTTATCAAGAAAATAAGAGAGATTCAATTTGGAAGAATGAGAAAATATATTCACACAACTCCAATGAGCTGATGATTGATACATAGATCATGATCAATATGATACAATGAATGAGTGGAATACACTCATATATAGGGAAAATAATTCCATAATTAAGAAAAACAATCAAGCAGTTAGCTTTCCTTAGGAATGCATGCATGCATAATAGTGATGGTAAAAATAGAAAGTCTAAAAATAGAACTAGTCAGTTAACTCCCAATGAACTAGTGTTACTCCCACTGAACTAGTGTGTCGAAAATAGAAAATTCTCCAACACAAAGGCTCCATTTCTATTCAAATCCGTTAGGGGTGCGTAGAGTTGCGAGAACCCTTTGACAATTTTTTTGTAGTAACTACAGATGCGAAGAAAACTTTTAAGTTATGTAAGTGTTATGGGTGTGGGCCAATTAATAATAGCTCAAATATTCTCTTGATGTACATGTACCCCTTTTGCTCCAATAATGTGTCCCATATAGAGGACTTATGTCATTCCAATCTCACATTTTGATTCTTTGGAATATAGAGACTGCTCCTCCATAATGCTCAAAATGTGGTCCACATGTTTGAGATGCTCTTCCCAAGTTTTGTTGTAAATCAGTAAATCATCAAAAAAGACAAGCAGATATTTCCTTAGTTTCTTATTAAACACATGATTCATGTAGGATTGAAAGATAGTTGGCGCATTGCTAAGACCAAAAGGCATAACAAGGAACTCATACTGTGATCTAGGTGGATATTGGTGGCCACCCACCTATTCCAATTGACCCCTCTTGACAGTTTTTAGTTCAACATGTTTCTCTATAATGATGACATTTCTTTGTAATTGTGGCTTCTACACTTTCGGGGCTATCTTGAATCCCTACACAGCATCCAGGTGGATATTGGTGGTTGCCCACCTATTCCAACTAGCTTATTTTGAAATTTTTCATGTCAATACATCTTTTTGTACTTCCAGGTTCATTTTGGGGCCCTAAAAAATGTTTTTTTGTCTTTCCACAGTCAAATTCTTAACGAAGTCAAATTTTGATGGCATAATGTGTATTTCTCGAAAAGACCTTTCCAACGGGCTACCAAACGCCTAAAACGAAGGTCATATGAAAAAGTTACAACCCCGAGAAGTTGAGGTACCAACTTACCCATCGAGGCCCACATAACTTTTGGCGTTTCATCTCCTAGGGTTAGTTTTTTGGATGTCTAGGGTTTTGGCATTCATGAGTAATGTTAAAAAGGCCTCTGGAGACTCATTGTGATCATTATGCTCAAACGGATGCGCGTAACAGCCACATCTCTTCTCAGAGATAGCTACCACCACTCGAGCAAGTTGTTTTCAGTGCTGCAGTTTTGCAGTTTCAGCCTATTTTATTTATTCAATAGAAATTATTTTTCACTGGATATATGTTGTTGTTCTCAGTATTTATGTGTTATTATATTCAATTTGTTATTCATTTCGTTCCTCTCATAAATATAGATCAGTGGTATCAAAGCAGTCTGCTCTTCATTTATCTTTCTTCATACATGTCCGCGACAAGATCTGGGTACAAGAAGTTGGGACTCGAACCGATAGAGCCTTTGCAATATCAATCGCATTGAGCTCGACAAAAACTCCTTGGGGGTGAAAATAAATATGATGGAGCAAGATATCCTTTTAAATTTTTTCTCAAGGAATCCCTTGTGCGACAAAGGAACAAAATGATGGAAAACTTTGCACAAATCCTTCGGCGGCTGCCCACAGGAGATGCATCTTCATCAATTGGCCATGCAACCCCCTTCAAGGTACAAGTAAATTTTGATATTCCATTATTTGAAGGACTCGTAGATGTGAATGTTGTAGATAATTGGTTGAATCTACTCGAAGGTTATTTTTCGGTCCACAATTTTTTTGATAGCGAAAATATTACTTTTGCACTCCTCAAGTCCGTTCCCCATGTGAAATACTGGTGGGATAATTACTCTGAGAAAAGGGACATAGAGGAATCTTCAATATTTGTGGTCGCCCCCACATGGGATTCCTTCAAGGATTCCATCAAAGAATAGTACTACCATGTTGGAAGCTATGAGGACTAGTACAAAAGATGGACCATGCTGCGTCAGGAAAGGGGCTAGACAGTACAAGATTTCACCAATATTTTCCATACCCTGCGCACCAAATTGGGTATCAAATACTCTGAATGACATCTAGTGCTCAAATATTTTGATTTTATGCATAGATACATTTAGACAGAAATGGAGTTTTTTGACATTACATCATTAGGTGCGGCTTATAGATATGTTGTCATGATCAAGCAAAAAATTTAAGCAAAAGAGGCGAGAGTTTGGATATGCAAACTCCTCACAACCAAAGTAGGGAAAAGGAGGCCCCAACCCACAAAACAAGGTACAGAGCAAATATGGCCACTCTCAGGACAACCAATCCAAGCTGCAACCCAAGAAGGGTAATGAGAATTCAAAGAAGGATACGGGAAAGTGGTGTGAATACCATAAATTCCCTTTGCACAACACCGAAGAATGTTGCTCCAAGAAGTTACTGGTGGCCGAGATGAAAGCTTCTAAGTCAGAGGAATATTCTGACTCCAAATCAAATCCATAAGGAGGGAAGCGGATTATCAATGTCGAAACTAGCACCACTATCACTGCCACCAAGGTCTAGCCAAGCGAACCAGAAGAACCAGAGGAAGGGGAATGCCTCTTTCACTCACAAATGTGGGTAAAGGGGGCTCCACTTCATTTCATTTTCGATAGCAGCAATTAGAAGAACCTGATCTCACCAAAGGTCGTCAAGCAATTGAACCTGTTGATGACACTGCACCCGCATCCCTACACCATCGGTTGGCTTTACCAAGGAAGATATCTTCGTGTCAACCAATAGTGTCATCTGCCCCATGACATCAAGCCCTTCAAAGAGGAGGTATTGTGTGATATTTCTCCCCTTGAAGTTTGTGATGTTCTTTTAGGACAACCATATTTGTGGAAGAAACATGTCTTGTATGAGTCTAGACCCCGCAGTATTATTATTACTTTTGGTAGACAATTGTACAAGATACCAGAGGTCACACCGCCTACCCCTATTTCTTTAATTTATGCTAAGAAATGCAGTAAGGTCATTTCATATACCGGGAATTTTGTCTTCTTTTTTATCCATGCTCACAGTAAGAAGAAGGTCACTGCCACATCCATAACCTCTACACATATCCTCTCTTTGCAATAGAATCAAGTGGACATGATCATGGAAGAGTACAGAGACATCGCTTCCTCACCCATCAGGGTATCGACGCACTGCCAAGTCAAGCATCCAATTGATCTAACCCTTGGTGCACCTCTTCCTAATGGACCAGTCTATTGTTGTTCACTGATGGAAAATGGTGAAATCCAATATCATATCCAAGAGTTGCTTCAAAAGGGGCACATCAAACTAAACTCCTCCCCTTGCGAAAGCTTGATTGTACTAGTGCATAAGAAAGACGAGACCTGGAGACTGTACATTGATTACAAAGAATTAAACAAAATCACAGTCAGGAACCAGTACCCAATTCCCTGAATTGATGATCTTCTTGACCAACTAAAGGGGGAAAATTTATTTATAAAGATTGACCTAAAGTCTGGCTACCACCAGGTTCCCATCGAACCGAATGATGTATGGAAGACAACTTTAAAATCTAAAGAATGTCTCTTTGAATGGTTGGTCATGCCTTCTGTCTTAACAAATGCACCATCAACTTTCATGAGGTTGATGGATGATGTATTGACACCCTTCACCAAATCTTTTGTGGTGGTATATCTAGATGACATCCTCATCTTCAGCAGAACTTGGGAGAAGCACATGCAACATATTCAACGGGTTTTGAGCACTATGCGAGAACACAAGCTATATTCCAACTTGGAAAAAATATCCTTTGGCATGAACAGGGTCCAATAGTTGGGCTACATTGTTGATGAGCATGTGGACATGTGGATTCATCTAAGATTCAAGTCATCTATGACTGGCCATCCCTGACCACACTAACTGAGATTCAGATCTTCTTGGGACTTTCCAACTTCTACCGATGATTCGTGTTTGGATTCTCCCATATTGCATGGGCCCTTAGCCGAGTGACCAAGGATAGTGGCAAGGAAAATTTTGCATGGGAGAAGGCACAACAACTAAAATTTGATGATCTGAAGCATCACTTGTGTTCAACTCCCATACTCTCCTTACCCGATCTGCAACAATCGTTCGAGATTGAGACTGATGCATCCGACTATGTTCTAGGTGCAGTTCTCACTCAACACGGTCATCCAGTAGCATAACATAGTAAGACACTCTCAGATATATTTTGGAAATACCCCACCTATGACAAGGAAACCTATTCCATTGTGAAATCATGTTGTCAATGGAAACATTATATTATGGGAAAGGAGACAATCGTCCACACCAATCACAAGCCTCTACAGTTCATGCAAACACAGAAGAAGTTACAGAACGACTACCATCAAAAGTGTTCCACATAACTGCAGCAGTTCCATCTCAACATCAGGTATAAGACAAGGAGCACAAATCATGTCGTTGATTGCCTCATTCGACCTCCCATTGCTACACTCATCACTGTGCCCCATTCCTATGAGCATGAGGCATATGAGTGGCCCCAAATTTATCAGCGAGATCCTTACTTCACCACCACCTATCAACTCTTACGTATAGGCGCGAATGTAACCGATTTTCACATTCAGGATGGACTGTTATGCCATCTAGGCCACCTTTTTTTTCCTGCAAGAAAGCGTGAAAATATGATTTGGGAGGCTCACTACAATTGGATGGCAGGACATTTTGGTGTGGAGAAAACTATGGCCATTCTACAAAAGCATTTTTATTGGCCAAAACTTTGACAAGACATCAGCAAGTGTTTCATATCTTGCACTTCATGTGCCATTCCCAAGCCAACCATCAAGAATCAAGGCTTATACACCCCTCTTCCAACTCTCGATAGGCCTTGGGAATCCATCTTGATAGATTACATGTCTGGATTTCCATCCACCAAACAAGGCAATGATTGTGTATTTGTGGTGGTTGATCAGTTTTCAAAGATGGTGATTCTCACAACCTGGAAGAAGAGAATCATAGTGGCAGATAATGCCAAGATCTTCTTTGAACGAGTGTGGGTCCATTTTGGCATACCAGAGACCATAATCTCTAATCAGGACAACAAATTCCTCAGCACATCTTGGTCGAGTCTTTGGTCATTGTTGGACACCAAGCTCACTAAATCCACTTCCTTCCACCCTCAAATCGATGGCCAAATAGAGGTCGTCAATCAGATGATTGTGCACATCCTCTGCATGTATAACTCTAAGAATCCACGTACATGGGAGAGTCTTCCCTATGCTCAGCTCAACTACATTAGGGCTCTCCATAGCTCCACCGGCCATAGCCCATTTCAGGTGGGGTTGGGATTCCAACCCTTGGGTCCCATTGATGTTACACTACCTCTTGCAACCACACAGATAAAATATTCCCATGTTTAGTATAAGGCCAACAAATCCACCAAATTCATTGAGAGGATTCAGCACATCTGCCAACAGGTCCATGAGATTTTGTGGAAATCCAATGCTAAGTACAAGCAGCTCCATGATCAACATCAGGTACCGCACAAGTTTCAGGTGGGAGACAAGGTCTGGTTACATTTGCAGAAATAGCACCTTATAGGGGCCCATCAGAAGCTCCATCCACTTCGATATGGGCCTTACAATATCACCAAGGTTGTGGGTGACAATTCTTTTGAGCTCAATACTCCCTCCTTCCTTGGATTTCACCCAGTGCTCAATATGGACCTCCTCTGACCATATTTTCCACCATTGATGGACACTTCAGAGATTGCAGAACAGTTGAAACCAACATAAATCAACCCTAACTGCATGGAACATGCATCCACTAATCAGATAGTGGACACACAGGTCAAGGGCACTCGCCAGTAGAGGATCCAACTTTATCGAGTTGTCAAGGCAGGGCAGCTCCTGCACCAACAAAAGTGGTTCAGCCAGGGCCAAATTTAGCAGAAATTTCCTCACCTGATGGGGGAACTCAACAAAATAGAGACCATTCCTTCCTAAGGGGGGAGGACTGATCCAGGTGGATATTGGTGGCCCCCAACCTATTCCAATTGGCCCATCTTGACAGTTTTTAGTTCAACGTGTTTATTTGTAATGATGACATTTCTTTGTAATTGTAGGTTCTGCACTTTCGAAGCTATCCTTAAGCCCTACACAAGAATTTGGCCAGTCCCAAGAAGCTCTGAAGCTCGGTTAGTGTCCTACATCAGCATTTGCATCTATAATTCCTTCAAATAATGGAATATACAAATTTACCGGTACCTTGAAGGGGGTTGCATGGACGCTTGATGAAGATGCTTCTCCTATGGGAAATCATTGAAGGATCTATGCAAAGTTGTCCATCATTTCGTTCCTTTGTCATGCAAGGGCTTCCTCGAGCAACATTTTAAAAGGATCTCCTACTCCATCGTCTTTATTTTTTTCTCCCATGGGTTTTTGTCGGGCTCGGCGCGGTCAATCTTACAGTGGCTCGATTGGCTCGAGTCCCAACTTCTTGTACCTAGATCTTGTCAGGGACATGAACGAAGAAAAATAAATGAAGATCATACCACTCTGATACCACTGATCTGGATTTAGGAGAGAAAATAACTAATTAACATACCGAATACAATAAACACAAAGATATGAATAACAACATAGATATCTAGTGAACAATATATTCTATTGAATAAATGAAATAGGTTGAAACTGTAAAACAACATAACTGAAACACTTGCTTGAATGGTGGTAGATATCTCTGAGAAGAGATATGGATGCTACGTGCATCTGTCTGAGAAGAATGATTACAATGAGGCTCCAGAGGCCTTTTTGATATTACTCATGAATGCCAAAAACCTAACCCTAGAAGGTGAAATGCCAAAAGTCATGTGAGCCCCTATGGGTAAGTTGGTACCTCAAATTTCTGGAGTCATAAATTTTGCATACGAGCTCCATTTTAGGCGTGTGATAGCCTATTGGAAATGTATTTCAAAGAGCTACGCATTACACCATCAAACTCTAACTATGTCTATAGTTTGACTATGGTGAGACAAAAAAACATTATTTAGGGCTCCAAAACGGCCCTGGAAGTACAAAAAGATGTGTTGACATGAAAACATACAAAATAAGCCAGTTGGATTACGTGAGAGGCCACCAGTATCCACCTGGAAGATGTGTAGGGATTCATACATCCCTAGAAGTGTAGAACCCACAATTACAAGGAAGTATAGAAGAACGTGTTGAACTAAAACGTACATGAGGAGCCAAATGGAATAGGTGGGTGGCCACCAATATCCATATGGACCACTCGGATACCACTGTAATGTTCCCAAGAAACTTTGGCTAGGAACTAGGGTTTCTTGTTTGGTGTTTGGTTTTGTAGGTTTTTATTACATAAAGATGTGCAGAAGTGTTTTTCCGACTTTTTATTTGCATAAATAACATCACAACAAGTCTGAAGCACAAGATAATGAAGGAAATGCAAAAATAAAGATAGCAAGCTTCATATCTGACCTTTATTTAATAATATAAGTGATCTTCTTACATGGATCTGTAGATCTGATAAGATATAGAAATATGGATGATCTCCAAGACTCCCACAACTAAAGAGAGTTCAATACAAGAATAATTTCTTTCCCTTTATGGTTGAAACCCTTCGATCTATGTTGTAGTGCCTATGTATGGATGGATATGGAAATACTATGGCCCTGGATGGATGAAGAAGATAAATATTTTGGCCCTTCTGGAGATGGTCACCAAATAACATAAAACTACTGCCAAACTGTAGATCAGGGGGTGAATAGAAGAGTTGTAGCAAGATTGAGTCCAAACCCTGAAGTCTTCCTTTAGATCTCTAAACCTCCCTAGTGAAAATGTGCCCCCTCCTTCAGAAAACTTGGCCCAAGCAAACCTCAAGCAAAGGCTGCAAAAGTGCACCATGGCCCTAGAAATGAACCCTATATAAGATGGAAAGGTTGATCTAGCCTCCCTAGAGAAAATTGAATCTTTCTTCCCTTAGAGATGTGCCGCACTGTTGGAAAATACCTCATTTATGCACCTTACCTTCCAAATCTTGAGTGATGAATACCTATGTCTAAGTAGAATGGTGAGGGATGGATCTTGAACCTCCTTCGCCAATCTTGGACTAGGAACGAAGGAATATTTCACCTCCTTGTTGGCCTCTAGGGTTTCTTGACTCAAAACACAAGTTGTAGAGCTCAAGTGATCACAATGAGAAAATAGACAATAATGATGAGTGAGGCTCCTCCTCTCTCTTTTATACCTCCCAATCTAATTCTAGGTCGAGTTGGCTTTTTTTATTTTTCCTCAGGTGATTTTATTTTTCACTTAAGTTACCTTCACCTTTTCTTTTGTTCTTGAAAGTCACTTTTAATAAAATCACTTTAATCCCTTAAGTGACTTTTTTATTGCCTCAACCCATTTTTACTCATGAAACTATAGTCTAGATGGGTGACTAGACTACTTAGTCCATCTTTTTTGTTGTCAAGGAGAGGGGAACGTTACAAGCAATTAGACGATCACTATTTATTATGTGAATATAATTTTAGAAAGAAGTTGACCTTACATTTTGGTGCTCGGTTGCATGGAGGCACCAAAAACGAATGGGAAAGCTCCACCACTAATCTTCCAAACCCTCCCACTATGACTAAGGTTATCAAGGATAAAACTCTTGCTTTCGATGAAACTGTCCTTCATTTGGGAAAGCTCGAGGCAATTCCCAACATGTTCATAGCTTCAATCCACCCAACTCCTTGGTAGTAGAGGTGATCGTGTTAAATCCAACTCTTAAACTTGAATTATCATGGGTCAAGAAGGAGGAGTATTTTGTTGCTCATGGATTATTTTCTTGTTCACATGCAAAAGGATTTTTCATTATAGAATTCTTTCCCAAGTCTAAAAAAGCACAAGTTGTCAGGAAAAGGCTTTGGTTTCTAGATGGCTTTACATTTTTATGAAACTTTGGAAACCTTGTTTAAACCTATATACATAAGTTGTACTAGTGATTCCAATATGGGTCAAAATACCTAATCTCCATTTGGAATATTGAAGTTAGAGGAGGAGTATTTTCTTTCTCACATGCAAATATTTTTCACCATGGAGTTATTTTCCAAGTCAAACAAACTACAAGTTGTTGGCAAATAGCTTTGGTTTCTAGATGGATTTGCATTATTTATGAAACTCTTGCAACCTTGTTTCAACCTATATAGATCATCTCTATTAGAAGTCCCAATATGGGTAAAAATCCCCAACCTCCATTTGGAATGTTGAAGTTACGAGACCTAAACAAATGTTGGAAATTATTTTGGCTATGTCATGTTATCCCCATTTTGTGGGATAAATAAGGAGATTATGTATTGAGGCCCTCAAGTTGCAGATATGGAATGCCGAGAGACTGCATAACCAACAGTGTCCACTTGCAAAGATGGAGACCCTTCTCACCACCACAGAGGTCGGGATTTTTAGGATGGCATCCACCACACCCGTTGGCTCCCGAAAGGAAATGGGCCTTTCTTCATGAGGTACAAGTCAAGTATTATGGTGAGTGTCATTTCAATATTTGAGGCATTTTGAGTATGTTGTATCTTAGACTACTTTAAATTTCATGATATATGCTTGGACATTATGCATTTTGCCTTGTTTCACCTTGGTGGTTGACATTATTCCCTAGTAAGTGGTATTCCTCAAGAATGGGTTTTCTACTAGGAACTCCTTTGAAGATCCAGCGTATCGTTCCCAACCATACATACCACTTTCCATCACTAAAACCCCCACATTTCCTTATCTCTTGGGATTTTAGGGTGTGTTGAACCAAGAAGGGATTGTTCCTCATTCTATGGGAAGAAGGGGTTGAAGGCCCATAGGGGTCGTTGTTGGGAAAAAGATAAAATCCTACTTATAAACCTTCCATATGCTTCGCCCAAGGATTCCCCGAGAAAGCAATGAAATGCTTCTTTATAAGAAAATGGGGACCCACAAGAATAAATGTTTATGAATGCTTAAAGGATTCGTTGTGTTGAAATATTGTAACTGCAAAGAGTACTCTAATTACTATTGATGTATTACTCATTAGATCAATCCCCTTTTATGGATTGATCATGTCAGGTATTGTAAATGAATAAATCCCCTTTTGCAGATTGGTCAAACCCTAATTGTAATAGGCTAAATGAAAACTCGTCCCCAGAATATATTAAAGTGGTTATAACCACCCAGCATGAAAACAAGTATGGAGTTGTAGTTGGAGAAGACGAGAGAGAGAGAGGTGCATTCTTGGGAGAGGACTTTCTGTATTGTTTGAGTTATCTCTTGGCATTGTATTGCCTATCTGTATTAAGGAAGTTTTTGTTGGGTTTTCTCCCCCATGAGGGTTTCCCAGGATAAATGATGTGTCTCTTGTGATTGTGTATTTCTCAGTGATCCTATATATGCTATGGTTATCTAGTAATTTGAAAAGAAACCTAATAATAGCTTAAACCTTAACATGGTTCCAGAGCTAAGGTGAAGAGAGCATCTCTCACAAGAGAAAGTGAAAAATGTCACTGTTGTCGTATATGCAAATTAGGTCTTTTTATTGAAGAAGACTTTTAGCCTCAAAACCATCTAGAAAAGTGTGCCCTAACCCAAGGAATTATTTGGAACCTTCAGCGCACCTTTTCAGTGGGTAGATCTCCCAGAAAGTGAAACCCTAGTTTTCACAAAGTACCAGAAAACCAGAAGTACCAGAGTACCAGAAGTACTAGAAAACTAGAAGAACCAGTCCAGAAATCCATTGGTCAAGTTTGAGGGGGTAAAATTTGGATTTTTATAAATCTGACTATGCCAACTTACTCACCTCAACTCAACGCATCTATCCCCTGGATCAGAATTTCAAAATTTGAAGTTTGAAAAATTAGGGTTTCCTCATAAAACCCTAAGTTACAGTTGTAGTTGCAGTCTCAGAACCAGTTGCAATATCAATTGTAGTTGCAGTACTAGTTGAAGTATGAGTCGTAGTACCAGTTGCAGTCACCCTTGAATTTTTAAGAGTTGGTGATCATTGTCGCTACTTCCAGATGGTGCCACTACCTGCAAATGTTATCAGAGGTATGTACTCACACACGTTTAAATGGTTAAGCTTTAAAGGGTATTTGTAGGAGAAGGGATCTCTTACCATAGAACCAGAAGGATCTCAAGACCCAACACATTCATAGGAGTAATGCAACACAGGTTTGATTATTCTGATATGCATATATTTTTTATGACATTATTTTGATCTAGATTGCATGTTGAAGCAATGGCCATCATAATAACCTTTGGTCAAAATTAAAGTCGAGGTATTAGATGGATTAAATTTGAGATCATAGAGTTTATTCTCTAACCCAACCTTCTGTCAAGATAGCATATTGTCTTAGTACATAAGACAAGTTGAAGAAATCACTCACCATATTGAATGAAGGAGAAGAAAAGCAACACACTCTTGAAGACAAGGCTCTATGTCCTAGGTTTGATTAAGTTGATAAGATTCAAAGTTGCACATGACAAGTTACAAGTAAACACTACAATTGAGATAGCAGTCCTTGAAAAGTATTATACTTGGTAGTATGTGAGCATATTGAGATAAATGCTTAATGTAATCATTTGTCTGATACAACTAACATCTCCTCTAGGAGAAACCTCTTGTGTTATTTTTAGGTTGCCATGGAGGAATGTTTGATCACAACACTATAAGAGTGTTGACCTCATTTCATATTGTATCTCTTACTTTTGATCTTTTCTTCAGACAAGCCACAAGTGATAGCTCTAAAGGAGCTATTGTGATGATTATTTGTTCTATTGTTCTATTATCAAAGGAGTATTATTCTTGCTTGTTGTTTTGTTGACCTTGTTTCAGGTCACAGGTGATAATCCTGAGAAAGATATAATGAAGGTTGCAAGAAGGCAACATATTAGATGAGATATGAAGCAGACTATGTACATGACCATGCACACTCATGGACCAAATAATATGAAGAAGAAGCTATCTCTTGAGATTTAGAGTATCTCATATGAAGATTGATTGAAAGGAGCAGAAGGCTCCAAAGATGACCGAACATTAGAACAAGAAGAAGATCTCGTTTGAATCCTGACTATGTCTTTCATATTTAGACTTGGTATTCAACACCAAGTATACTCTGTAAGAGACGATGAAGTCCTTGTAGACTCAGAATAAATTGAGAGTAAGTCTGATCTCAGAAACGATCAGATGAAGAGACAAATCCCAGGACTGGGAGACAGATGTTGTGAGAAGACTAGATTGTAGCTTCAGAAACTTCTAGGAGATATGAAATCTCCTGGGAAGATTCCCTTGTTTCAGTAAGAGAGAAGAAAGTCAATAAAAAAGACTAGGATATGGATTCTTTCGTGAGACTAGAAGAGAAGTCAGTATTGGCATCCAAGATTGATCTATACAGATCAAGCATGTTGCAGATGTACAAATCCTTATGTGTGTCCAGAGGATTCTCCTAGCAAGAGGGAGAAGACTATGTTGAGACACTTATTGAAGAAATAGTTTCAGTATTTATGAAGACAACCAGAACAACCATGATTCATGCATAGTATGAGATGCAGGGGGAGCAATCCACATATTTAAAATTGAGTGGTAGATGGTGAAATACATTAGTCGGGTCATGGAGACATGACTATGATGAAAGATAATGTTACCTCCATGAAAGAAGAAGAGTTATCTTCAGTATCATTTATTGAGCCACCCTTAGTTTCAGGTGAAACTGTTGTCGTGATAGAATAAGAGGAGTTAATCTCAGAATTTAGCAGCCACAGTGAGGATGAAGCATTCATTCTCAGCCTCAGAAGAGATGCAGGCGCAGAGTCCCAGTTCCAAAAGGAACAGTTGCAAAAAAAGGATAGGACATACTCTCATGCAGTGAGACAAATAGTGCTTTGCAGAGAGCACATAGAGCTAGCACATGATTGTGCATATTGAGTTACAGCTGAGAAAGTGTACCAGATTGGTACAATGTAATGTGAAAATTTGGTTTGAAGATTGAAGATAGAAAGACTCAGGTCTGCAGCTTGAATAAGTATATGAAGAGGAACTTGTAGCTCCCAGAGTTACAGAATCAGTGAGGGAGGTTCCCAAAGTTGCAGAACCGGTGAGGGAAGTCATAGCTTCCCCTGATGAGGAAATCCTAGAATATCATGACATAGTATAATTTCAAGAACCTCCTCACATGACTATCTCCCATAAGAGAAAGCCTTCTTGGGCTAGGGATATTATTCAATATGGAGAGAAGTATGGTGTTCCCGAAGGAACCACGAGACAGGTGAAGAGACCTAATCCATTCTCCAATCATATGGCTTTGATGTGTGATCTCCTAGAGAAGGAACCTACCTACTTTGAAAAAGCCATTTAGAAGAAAGAATGGGCATATGCCATGACATAAGAATACCAATTCATAAAAAAGAATGATGTATGGGAAATAGTTCCTAGACCAAAGAGCAAGGATGTGGTATCTTCCAAATAGCTTTTCAAAATAAAACATGTTGTTGATGGAAGTATTAAGAAGTATAAAGCAAGTTTTTTCGCTCGTGGCTTTTCTAAAAAATAAGGCATTGACTATGAAGAGATATTCAATCTTATATCTAGATACACTTCAATTAAAACTATCATAGCCCTTGCAGCTAAGATGAAGTGGAAGTTACACCAAATGGACATAAAGACAACTTTCCTAAATGGTGTCATGAAAGAAGAAGTGTATATAGAACAACCTCAAGGATTTGAAGTTGAAGACAGGAATACTCATGTCTGCAAGTTGAAAAAGGATCTGTACAGGTTGAAGCAAGCTCCTAGAGCTTGGTATGGAACGATATACAGTTTTCTGACGAGCTTGGGATATACCAAGAGTAAAGTTGATTCTAACCTCTACTTCAAGGTTATGAATTATGAGTCGGTGATATTTCTAATGTATGTGGATGAATTATTCTTAACTGGAGAAGAAAATATCATCACCAAATGTAAAAAGAAGCTCGAGATGAAAGACCTTGGCCTAATGAATTATTTCTTAGGTCTTGAGGTATGGAAGAGCCCAGAGAGAATCTTCCTTAACCAAGGTAAGTATGCAGTTGAAATCCTGAAGAGATTTGATATGTTGGAGTGCAAGTCCATGAATACACCCATGGAAACAAAGTTGAAGCTTCTGGTCGACACTTCATCAGAATTGATTGATGCCACGCTGTATAGACAGATCATTGGATCGCTGATGTATCTGATGAACACTAGACCAAATATATGTTTTTCCATGAACACCTTTAGTCAGTTTTTGGTAGAACCCAGACATGTTCACCTAGTTGTTGTAAAACATGTGATGAGGTACCTTAAGGGTACATTAGATTGTGGTCTCAGTTATGATGGAGATCATGACTCCAGACTGAGTGGGTACACTGATTCATATTGGGATGGAAGTGTCTCTGACAGGAAGAACACTTTAGGATGTTGTTTCAGTTTGGGATTAACCATGATCTCATGGCAGAGTAGGAAGCAATCAAGCATTGCTCTCAGTACAACAGAAGTAGAATACATTGTTGTGTGTTCTGCCAGTTGTGAAGCCATATGGCTTCATAAGTTGTTGACTGATCTCTTCGACCTAGAGATGGAAGCAACCACAATCCTATGTGATAACCAGAGCTGTATAAAGATGACAACGAATCATGTATTTCATGACAAGTCAAAACAAATGGAGATCCGATATCATTACATCTGTGACATGGTGCAGAGAGGAGCCATAAATCTCCAATATGTTAGCACGAATGAACAGGTTGTTTATGTGTTGACCAAGCCTCTATCTCGTGTAAAGTTTGAGCACTTTCTAGATAAGTTTGGTATAGTCCGAAAGGACCTCCCTCGAAAGGGGGAGTAGTGTTGAGTTGAGTTTCCAGCCTAGTGTTGTGATGCCAGCCTCATGGTAATGATACTCCAGCCTTGTGATGTGTTGAGTTGTCAGCCTAGTGTTGTGATGCTAGCCTCGTGTTGATGATATTCCAACCTCGTGTTGTGTTGAGTTGCCAGCTTAATTGTTGTGTTGTGATTCCAACTTAATTGTTGTGTTGTGATTCCAACTTAATTGTTGTTGCGAGCCTAGTTTTTGTGTTGATATTCCAACTTAATTGTTGTTTTGTGATTCCATCTTAATTGTTGTTTCCAGCTTAATTGTTGTGTTGAGATTCCAGCTTAATTTCTATGTGGTGTTGCCAGCTTAATTTTTGTGTTGATATTCCATCTTAATTGTTGTGTGGTGTAGCCAACTTAATTGTTGTGTTGAGATTCCAACCTCGTGTTGTGATGATGTGCCAACCTCGTGTTGTGATGATGTGCTAGCCTCACGTTGTGATGATGTGTCAGCCTCGTGTTGTGATGATGTTACTAGCCTCGTGTTGTGATGATGATGTGTTAGTTTCATACTAATCCATGTTGATGCAGATGATGATATCATTCCATCTCTCTGTTGTGAATGACGATGTGGATGATGAAAAAAACTTCCGATAATTTATAGATACGCTAGTCAATGTTCCAAGATGTTGTCGATGATGTTGCCCTCTCTCTCACCTGATGCTTTTGTAGAATACCCTTCTTGTTAAGGGAGAGTGTTGAAATATTGTAACCGCAAAGAGTATTCTAATTATTATTGATGTATTATTCATTAGATCAATCCCCTTTTGTGGATTGATCATGTCGGGTATTGTAAATGACCAAATCCCCTTTTGTGGATTGGTCAAACCCTAATTGTAATAGGCTAAATGAAAAATTGGCCCCAGAATATATTAAAGTGGTTATAACCACCCAGAATGAGAAGTCGACCCAGCCAATGAAAAGACACCCTAGTTCAACGCCTTCCAAGTTGTATAAATAAGAGAGGCTAGCGCCTAATTTGTTCACTCACTCACTTGATGATCAGAGTGCAAGTCTGGAGCTGCAGTTGGAGAAGAAGAGAGAGAGAGAGGCGCATTATTGGGAGAGTACTTTCTGTTTTGTTTGAGTTATCTCTTGGCATTGTATTGGCTATCTAGATTAAGGAACTTTTTGCTAGGTTTTCTCCCCCATGAGGTTTGTGATTCTGTATTTCTCAGTGATCCTATCTATGCTATGGTTATCTAGTAATTTGAAAAGAAACCTAATAATATATTAAACCTTAACAATTTGGAGGATAGGAGGTCTAATCATGAGCTGACCTATCATGATCATAGGTATCTAGCGGTATGACATTACCATCATTTGGTCACCAAGCCAGGGTAATGGATCTCAGTTACATGACTGAGAGAAAGGGGGTCTCATCACGAGACCACCTTCTCAGTTATGCAAGGTATTTGTGAGTGACGATGTCATTATCTGGACACCACGCCAAGGTAGTAGCATTCAACTCATCCTCTAAAACATGAAAGAGAAAAAGAATGGCAAGAGAATGGGCTTGGAAAAAGTAAATTGCAAACGAAGGTGCCACACACCCTCTACAAAGGCACCCATGAATGAGACACTACAACCCCTTGTATGTCATGAACCCCATTCCCAATGAGTCTTGATCCTTAACCACTTCATTGAGTTTACATGGCTTAGAAAGGGATCACTTGGGAAACACTCCTTGACCTAGGAAATATCTACGCAATAGGACACCTCGTCAACCCTCCCATTTCCAAGTTTTGCAAGTAACATAATGTCTTTGAGTACTTATTTGTTTGACATGGTAATCTTTGATGCACATGCTTAGGTGGCTCATTTATTGGTTTGATTTACTCATCATAATATTTTGACTTGAGATCCTTGGAGGGCATGCTTATTTGTCTTTGCAGGACCTAGTTGGTGGACAGTTTTGGAGGAACAAGCCTAGCTTGGGCTTCCATGGGGCTTGAAGCCCACAGGTTGGATGCCAAGTGACCGCATGCCGGATGAGAGAGATGAACCTTCGAAGGCTTAAGATATGACTTGAGAGACATAATCTATCCCCTATATGCCAAACGTTTTTCCTAGGAGAGGCAAAACATCATCTTTAGAGGCATGACGTCACCTAGAGGGGCTAGGGCTTGGTGGTGAGGTTACCACTCATTGACACATGGACGTATTGAAGAGAATGATGCCTTGACCATGAGGAGATGGCCTAGATGATTGACATGTGGCATTTGGAGGCCTAGCGATGCTTCTCCAACACCAACGACTTGCTCCTAATGTCAAAACGTTCCCTAAAGGGGTGATGTCACCTTAAGTTAGGGTTCCCTTTTGTGTAAAAGTGATTTTAAGATGAATTGTTTAATATTATTTGTGTAAAGGGAAAATATTAGGGTTGTTGACCCCTAATCTTGTGGTTTACCCTAAGATTATGTGCACAAACTATGTTAGTGATATTTTGTATAAATAGCGATCATAAGATCTCATTTTGAATCATAACTCTACCATTTGGAGAGGTACTTGGACTGAAATTTTCGCTATCTTTAGATATCTATATTTTTTTCTCTTGTGTATGGCTACTTTCCTGGTTATTTGGTTGATGGAAGTGATGTGATAGCCTTGGAAGGCTCTTCTTTTCTATTGTGGTGATTTATCTTAGCATTTTCCTTGAATTGGTAAGGCCTTTTTGCATTGTATTTCCTTTTGTTTCAAGACAAGGTTATTTTGTTAGAGCTAGGTGGGAAGTAGAAGGGCATACACCCCCACCTTAGACTCCATCACTTTATGCTTAAATTGTATTGGTTTAACAAGGGTTTGCTAAGAGAAGTATAAGTGCATACACCCTCTTAGCCTAAACCCTAGCTAGGGATACTTTCCTTGGGGAGTAAGAGGTTTTACACCCCCAAGGAGGTAGTACCTTTAGCTCTTTATTTTCTTGACTCCATCAACCCAATCATTAAAGGCACTAGTCATCACTTGTTGCATTGGAGATATAAAATTGTTGCTTTGGGAAATGTGAAATTTCGTGATTTTGAAGTTGTTCCTAGTGGAATCAAATTTATGCTATAAATGATTGCTTGAGCTACTAGGGTGTTTCATTTCTCCAAGTATTTATTTTTGTTGTTACAAATTTTACAGCCATTAGGGCTGTAGAAAACCCTAACCAAACTCTTCAATAATTCCTAATGTAACCGTTGAAAATTGCCTAAAATCTACCCACATAATCTACTAAGTACAACGCATCATTTGGCAAGTTTTGAGAAATTTTTAGTGGTTAAATATATCGTTGTAATAACAAATTTGTTACAGCCATAAGGCTGATAAATATCACTACAATTAGCTTTTTATGACAACTCTTCTTTGTGTGCTAAAGTCTTGTTCTATCATTGTTGAGCTTAACTAGTTTTTACTAGCTTGTCTCGTGCTAATTCAATTGAACTTTTAGCACTTATATTGCAGCCCTTATTATCTCTTATGTGTTGATATATATCATTGATTATTGATGCAATTAGGGAAAGCAATATTAACTTGCTTGTCCACCTAACATTACTATATGCAAGTGTGGCTTTTCTTGTGACTCGGGCAGGTACAAACACCCTTTGTAGGCATCCAAAGACTTGGCAACCTTAAACCACCCGAAGACGAGTCATCAAAGCCATATTTCTTCTTCCATCACTGACCTTTAGGGGGATGCTTCTCTTCTTTCCCTTCCATCCATATCAATCCCCCAGGGTCACCAGGATCACCTCCCTAGAGTGACCTAGTCACCCTTGAAGTGTGGGACCTATATCGAGGTGACAGTCGGTATAGTGTCACTTTGTTGTCGCCACTTGGTGGTTGGGTCGAGTTTTTCCCAACCTACAACTTGTGCGATAACATGTCCATAATCATAGGCCACATAACCTTATGTGCACGTTTTTACTACCTACACTATTATATCTATTTATGTAATTTAAGAAAAGGTTATCTTAAGCATTTTGTGTTGAAAAGTGGCAACTAAATACTTTACTCAACCTCTAGATTGTAAAAAAACAATGCATTCTGCTACAAAATTTTCTTTGACCATGGTCACGTGGTGGCTTTTGCCCAAAGGCAAAGTCTTCTTTAGCTCCAAAAGGAAAAGCTCAAAAGACTTCTTAGTGGAAGTCTAGAGGATGGTAGAAAAAAATTTGGAATATATTATGTCTTTGTTTTGAGACAAGAAGATGGACAACCATTGAATAGAGCCAAATAAGACTCCACCAGACTTTGAACCTACTCCTCAACAACTACAATTGCTCAAACACTTGAGAGTGATGGAAAAGTCATTATTATAACCATATTGCAATGAACAATTCCCTCTCATTATGTCCCAAGTAGGAAAATCCCTCTAGAACAATAAATAAGAGAGATGAATTAAATTTATTCGTTCATGAAATGGATTTTGTTTGTTGTCTTGAGTGGTTACAAGTGATTATGTCAAATACTCCAATAATCCACTGTTATTTATGGTTTGATCAAAATACAAAAAAAATAATAAAAATGAAGATTTATGGTTAGGAAGTGTCCCCACTTTTTTAAATATATTAAATAAAAATGTGGTTTTTTTTACATAGTAACCAATCATGAATTAAAGATAAATTTAATTTGCTGCATGGCATAAGGTTTAATTTAGCTAATCATTCAACTCTTTTTGAATCATAAGCTACTCAACACACTATGAAGAGCTTCCATGTTGTCACCATCAATTTGATCAACTAATAACACGATGATAACAAATAATACAACTATAATGACCCCCAAGTAGCTATAAGTCAATCATTTATGATTATTATAACCGTGGAAATGTAAATCAAATTTGGAGGAAAATGGAACCTTCCATTCCAAAAGTATTTCATATGACTAAATTAAGTGACATATTTCATATGACTAAATTTACTTTTATTTAATAACATTATATTAAATGATTATTATAACCGTGGAAATGTAAATCAAATTTGGAGGAAAATGGAACCTTCCATTCCAAAAGTATTTCATATGACTAAATTAAGTGACATATTTCATATGACTAAATTTACTTTTATTTAATAACATTATATTAAAATGATTAACTGAGATTGACTCCAGTCGCAAAAACGTGGGGAAAATTCCTCCTAGAAAAAGATATTTCATTTAAATCAATGCCATTAGTATATTCTATGTGGCCGTCAAATTCTAAGCAAAAATAAAGGAGCCGCCTCCATTATTTGTTGACCACCTCGAGGAACGAACTTCACAAATGTCGCTGTCACTTTTTGAAGACACGCCAAGATGTGAACAGAAAATTTTCTCTATGTGGAAATTGCAACCCTAACTCCTTACAACTTCCTTTCATGTAGTAGTTCAGATTTCATTAAAAAGACTTTAATTAATAAAATGCTTCCCTCACCAAATAATTTTAAATTGCATTGCAATCTCACTTGACATGTCCTTCTTCGTGCATAAGAGGAAAGACGAGTTCAGATATTTAACTCGTAGAAATACATGCGTGAGAATTTAGTTGGCCAACAAACCATCTGCCATTGATCTCCTTAAATATTGGAAATGCAATTTACCACACCAACTTCATGAATTGAAAAGTAAAATTTTGAGTGAACAATAAGTACCCGGGTTAGTTACAGAGTGTACACCTCATCTTGATTATTTGTTGCAATTCCTAGAACCCAAGCATAAACAAATTCTTGTAAGCATAAACAAATTTTTGTTTATCATCAGGGTCAGTGATGACTCTTGCCGCTCCTACCACTTCTAGATTTCCCTTCGATGCCCTATCAAAGAAAAGAATATGTGAGTTATTCCTTGTTTTCCACTTCTCAAATTCTTGCTCCCCTAGCTTGATCTGCCAACTGAAGGGCACTGAATGATTCTTTACTCTTGGAGCCATTGAAGGTTCTTCGGATTGCCTCATCCAATCCCTATCCTCTCTGTGAAGTGTTTTCTTGTTTTGGAGGGATACATTTTTTATTCGTAGGTTTTCCATCATGAGGCTTTTAGCTTTGTTGACCAAATGAGACCATAGATGCTAGACATTGTTTAAAGATGGCTATATTTCTGGCAAGCCACAGTTTCCATAATAGATATTTTGGCAAAGCTACCCATATCCATCTGAAGAGATGTTTGTCTTTGAGATTCCCCCTATATATTCTGGTCCAGCGGGTGAACACTTCATTCTAGCATGTTGGCCTGAGAAATATATGGGATAAGCCTAAAAATTATGTTTCCCAGACCTTGATTGAGAAAGGGCATTCCAAAAATATATGCTTGTCATTTTCCTCTGCATTCCTCCACAACACACACTATCTTGGACCTTGGATTCCTCTTTTATGAAGATTGTTAGTTTTTAGTATTCTTCCAGACACCAATAGCTAGCAAAAAATATTTACTTTCGGCATACCATCATGAGATAATACATTTTTCCATATTGTAGACCATTGAAGCAATGGGAGAGATTGAAGTTGATGTAGATATCTTTCTTTAACATAAAATCTCGAGGATCCCTGGCCACATTGTTCTGACATCTGAATGTCCTGGGGTGCACTACACTTCAAGAGTATAAACAAAGAAGAAATGAGGGGATGCGGGGCGGAGGAGGGGGCTCATCAAATTGATCCCATCCAATCTCCCGAAGTCAGGGACCATTTTGATATATCAAAAAGAGTGAGTTGGTTTCTTTCATTCAGCCATGTTTTAAGAGGAATAAGCTATTTCCATCTCTCCAATGGCTTGTGACCCACTATGTTACCGTGCCATATCCTTATATATTTTCCATTTCCTGGAACCCGAGTGAGTTTTTCTCATATTAGATGGATTGCAGATTTGATCCACCTCCATATCTGGGATTCATTTTGGTCATCTATCTCCCCTTATATGCATCTTTTCTTTCTTGAGCTAAAGCACTTTTTCCACCAAACAAATTTCCTACTAATAAATCTCCATACCATTTCTCCCTCCCATTGCTATGTTGAAGTGCAGGATCTATGATGCCCAAACCTCCTCTATCTTTGGGTGCTCTTACAACTGACCATCTTACCAAATGATATTTATTTGTGTCAGTTTTTCCTCCTTGCCACAAAACCTTCTCAAATCTTGAATTATTCTTTGCATTACTCCGATCAAAGGAAATATAGTTGAGCATTGGAAGACAAGGAGGGCAAAGAGAATATATTTAAGAAGAATTATGTGCCCGGATGGATTTAACCACTGCAAACCCCACTACTGAAATTTACACTTGATTTTATCCAAGATGCTTTTCCATGGCTGGGACGAAAGGGTTTCTTAAGGAGAGAGGCATACCAAGGTACTTGAAGGAGGTCCACTTTTCTTGAAACAGAAACGACATGACTATGGAGATGTTTTAGGATCTATAAGCTTGTGTTCCATCCATATAAATGGCTCTTTTTCTTGTTGATCCAGGTGGATATTGGTGGCCACCCACCTATTCCAACTGGCTCATCTTGACAGTTTTTAGTTCAGCATGTTCTTTTGTAATTCTTTGTAATTGTGGGTTCTACACTTTCAGGGTTGTCTGAAGCCCTACACAACTTCCAGGTGGAGATTGGTGGTTGCCCACCTAATCCAACTAGCTTATTTTGGAATTTGTCATGTCAGTACATCTTTATGTACTTCTAGGGTCGTTTTGGGGCCCTAAACAGTGTTTTTTTGGCTTGCCATAGTCAAACTATAGACAAAGTCAGAGTTTGACGGCATAAGGTGTAGTTCTCGAAAAGACTTTTCCAACAGGCTATCACATGCCTAAAACAGAGGTCGTATGCAAATGTTACGACCCAGGGAAGTTGAGGTACCATCTTACCCATCGGGGCCTACATAAATTTTGGTGTTTCATCTCCTAGGGTTAGGGTTTTTTATGTCTAGGGTTTTGGAATTCATGAGTAATGTTAAAAAGGCCTCTGGAGCCTCATTGTAATCATTCTTCTCAGACGGATGTTGTTACAGGAAAATCCCCCTGCAGAAAAGTGGATTTCCTCTTGGATACTAGACCCCTATGACCAAGAAAGAAAAGTGCTATTGTGGACACTGACTTTCTTTTTCATGAAGCTAAACTATCCAAAGAAGAAGAAGCAACAAGAGTAAATACCTTTTTACCGACGTTTGTCCTTGCTCAATCTAGGTTGATCTTGATCTCCAAGTTCTTCAGAAGGTCCTGCAATACGATGAGCAACAACAACGAGACATACTTCCTAATCTACCATGATTAGCTTCATAATGGATCTATAACAGAAACAAGTTCATGAAACGTACATAACCTTTAAAGGAAACAGGCCAAGCATAGATTTATATTAATGAAAACAAAGTGAAATGCTTACAGCCATAGATGTAGGTGCAGCAGCTTCACCAAGCTCTCTTTGCCTAGACCCTTGCTCAAATAATCCACACATAATGATGATGCTTCAATGATATCTCCCTTATGAGATCATAAGTTTGATGCTTTATAATGTCTCCATATGCTTTTACCATGAGAGGGTCTCCTTATATAAGCTTGGTGAGACCCAACCACCTTAGAGATTCTTGGGATAGGTTGAGGATATTTCTCCATCAATTGTGGATCCTCCCTAAGATGTAGCCTTGACCTCATATTCGAATCCAATTGACTTCCAAGATAAGGGGGATTTTTCCCTGATTCTCCTTAACAACCCAAAATTTTCTCAAACAGGTCAGTGCTCCCCCAAAAGGGTGCACAGAGTGTTGCAATGCTCCCCCAAAGAAGGCTAGGGAGTGTTGGCACTCCCTAACAGTGGGTAGGGGAGCGCTGCCCAAAATTCCTTTAGAAAATCCTAGTGCTCCCCCAACAGGGTGTATAGGGTGTTGCAACGCTCCCCTAAAGGAGGCTAGGGAGTGTTGGCACTCCCTGACAGTGGGTAGGGGAGAGTTACCTTCCAAAAAACATTTTTAAGTGGTTTTCTTCATGGAAAATGCTTTGTACTCTTCATCAAATGATTTCTCTTCCTTAAACCAGTGTTTTAAGGTATCTTAAGTGTCCCTGTGATGTAGTTAGAGACACGACATAGGAAAGATGGCAATATGATGTTTGCGACACTTGCGACATTTAAGGCCAATAATGTGACACTTGCGACACTAGTCATGACGACAATAGGTCATCATTAAAGTGAGTAATTTTCATGTGTAACAGATTTCCCCCCAAAGTGCGAAGTTAGAAGACAGAAAATGATGACTGAAGTACTTTGTAGACTTTTTCGAGCAAGGGTACAGACTCAGAGAACCTGATAGAAGCTGCACACAACCATCAAACAAATATTATGACATGTTTCAAACCCAAGGTAGGCATACCTATGCTTGAGTGATAAATACTTTCAAGGTATCGCCACCATAAAATACACTATGGATCCATAATTATATTGACAAAAAGCTATAGCCACTAAAGATACAATGTGGATCTATACTCCTATGACTTGAACTGGTCGTAGCCACGAAGAATAAACAGTGGATCTATGAGACAACAAGACATAGTCACGACCAATACAAAGTGGATCTATGTGACAGTATATGTGTCAACGTTCAAAAGAAACTCTATCGCAACCTGGGAAAAGTACATATAAGAGTGATGACTCAACCCAGGGTCTTCTTACCGATCCCGATGTAGTACGAATCTAACCATGTGAATAGATGTCCCGATGTCGAACATGGTAGAAACCACTTGATTACCGGTCAATGAGGTAAATTGTTAACAAGCGCGAGGGAAATCACCATTCATGTCAATGATTCCCAATGTACTCTAGTACATTCCAACGAATGTGAATGGATGAGCTGAAGTTGAACATCTGTGGAATCATCCGATCAGAGGTCAATGATGTAAACCCATTGTCGGACGCGAGGAGGCCTGCCATTGAGGCATGCAAGTCCCAAGGTACTAACTGGTTTCTAAGTCTAGCTCCTAGATAATGTGTTGAAGTCAACAGGGATAGACTCGTCGAAGGAGGGCCTTGATGTATCCCCCATCAATGACACGAAACTAACAGAGAGATGTAATTTGGTAGATCAAATGAACATGGACTGACATGGGTATTGTAACAAGATAATTGTGGTGGCTGACTCTCGAGGTAGATACTTCCCTTGAACACTGAGTCACAACAGCAGAAACATGACATGGACCAAAACATGATGATGCAATGGATACTATGACTTTCATCGGGTGACCCAAAGGAGTAAAGAAAATCGGAGGATTGGTTCAATGTAGAGGTTCAACGAATTAAAATGTATGCAAAGACAAAGTGTCGTGTTCAAGGGCGACCGTAAGAGTGACCTGTAATGTTCCCAAAAATTGTTTGGCTTGCTTCCTTCATTTTTTCCCATATTCAGATAGACGAGTAACTCTTTTTAATTTAACGAGCTCGAGGAGGGTAACACATGCTCGATATAACTCACCTTCGGTAAGTCCCTCTTCCTTTGTTTAACAAACTGGAAGAAGTAAGGGTTCGGTCCCGTATGGGCCCTTCAATGTATGATTGTTTAACGAGTCCAGAGAAGGTAAACTCAGTGATTTTTCATGTTTAGAGAGTCTAAAAAGAACTTAAAAACGACTCCAGGGTTGTCCTTTTTCGTAATATTAATCTCGCGAGGCAGAAAAAGAGATAAACTACCACTTGAAAGACGCCCTTTCAAACCTTTTAACGAGTGTTAAAGGAAGCAAGATCACTCGACAATCTTTTCACGTTTAGAGAGTCTGAAAAGAGCTTAAAGGAGACTCCAGGGGGTTCCTTTTTTGTGTATCCATGAGAGCCTGAAAGAGAGATTAAAGGTTGCTCGATTACATTCTCATGTTTTTATGAGCATGAGAAAGAACAAAGACTAAGCTCAGTACTCTGCCCCCAGCTTGAAAGCTAGTGGTGTAATTCCAGAATGATCATCAAAGGCTAGAGACATGCCCCCCAAGCTTCAATTCATTCACTGACTTTGGGGTTGTCACGAATTTTTGTACTAGATGGATAAAAAGGATATAGGTGGATGAAATGAAGATTCAAATATGAGACCTAACGAAAGACTCGACTCGACATCTACGAGATCTGGCGGAAGACTCGCCTAACAGGAGAGGTGACCCTTTCATTTTTTAACGAGCTTGACACAGGAAAAGAACTATGCTCAAGGCTCTGGGTTGAATCCCCAGATTTTTGTTTCATTTTTAAATAAGCTTGTTACAGAGAGGAAAAACTATGCTCGTGGTCTCTATTTCATTTTTTAACAAGCTTGCCACAGAGAGGAAGAATATACTCGTAGCCTCTATTTCATTTTTTAACAAGCTTGCCACAGAGAAGAGAAACTATGCTCGTAGCCTCTCTTTCATTTTTTAACAAGCTTGCCACTGAGAAGAGAAACTATGCTCATAGCCTCTGTTTCATTTTTAACGAGCTTGCCATAGAGAAGAGAAACTATACTCGTGGATTCTTTTTTATCATGGATTCCAAGAGATCTTCACTAGATGAAAGAAGAATTCTCTAGAAGGAACACATGTCGAGGGTCTCGTCAGGGGTAAGGATATTAGGCTCCAATATCCCTACCGAAGAGATCACCATGTCAACTACCGTATCTAATTCATCGGAAGTTGAATTCGTCGGAGACAACGCTACATAATTGACCTATGCAGGGGTGATATTGACTGCATATAAGACCCGTTTAGGGAGTTCATTGGGTTGATGGTCAAGTCAGGGCCAACCAATGAAAGTTGATCAAGAGTCACCATTCTTCCATCGTGTGGGAAAGATATCACATGAAAAAGAGTGGACACAATAGATTTCATGGCATAGACATAATCTCGCCTGAGTAAATCGAAATCCAAGGGGTCATAGACTACCATAACATCAATAAAGACAGTTTTCCCTCCCAAAGTTACGGGAAACTAGGGAAGGATCTATAAAGGGTGACTGGTTCTTCTGTAAAAGAAAATAGAGTCTGGGCAACCGACACAAGTTGAGGATAACCCAAAGATTACCAAGCGATAGAGGACAAAATACTAATGAACGAACCTTCGTCTATCAGTGTCTGAAGAACGGCCCAACCACAAACCTGTACTGTAATCTTGAAAGGAATGTGAGAGGGAAGACGAGGTCCAATTAGCACACCCCAATCAAAAAGGATGGCCTCATTACTTGGAGGGGGTTTCGTGGGAGAAGGAGGAATGCCCCCCAACATGGTAGATTCTGTATCAATGAGAAAAACATGGGCAGAATCGGGTTTACTCTCTAGAGGGAGAGTAGGATCGATCAATGATGGGATCGGATCGACCATGTTGGCACTCTTCAGAGGAAGAGTGGGATTGACCAATGAAGTAACCAGAGTAACCACTTTGGCACTTTTCAGATGAAAGGTGGGACTGGCCGAGGAAGGAACTGTATCAGTCACTTTGGTTTCACTTTTCAGATGAAAAGTGGGGCTGATCGATGACAGAACTGGATCAACTAATTTGGCACTCATCAGAGAAGGAGTGGGATTGACCAATGAGGTAACCGGAGCAACCACTTTGGCACTCCTCAATGGAGGAGTGGGATCGATCGATAACGACATCAAATTGACCACTTGGGTTTCATTCTCCAAGGGGAGAATGGGGTCGACAGATGGAAACGGATCGATCGTTTGGGTTAGTGATTCAACCGAGGATGAAACGAGATTGACCACCTGATCAACTGGACTCACCAGGGATGGAACCAGATTGACCATTCCATCAACTAATGATGGGTTGGGGGAAATCTTACAATAACCAGTTGGAAGTTGAATCTTTTTCAAAAGAGAAGAAGCCTCATCCATACAAGGACAAAGGTGAGAATAATGATCACCTTCACATAACATACAAGGAAACTTGACAGTTGTCTTCTTCTTACCAACCTTAACGTCACTAGTTGACGGGGCATCACCAGCATGTCTAGCAGAGGTCGATGACGTGGAGGACCACATTTCTAAGACCTTGGGAATACCAGGGCAATCCCTCAGAAAGTGGTCACCCTTACAAAGATTGCAAGGGAATTTGGCTTTCAAATTCTTCATTTTAATCTTGTTGACCTCATCAACACTCCCAATACTATTAACAGTAGTTGGTTGCTTAGATCCAACATCTGATGTAGTTGGAGGCTTGGTCCTTTTTAGGTTCTTCTTCTTCTTCTCTGTCTGTTTCTTCTTCTTCTTATCAGCCTGACTACTTGCTCTAGAGATTTCACTAGGCGAAGAAGGAGAAAATGAAGAAGACTTAATGGGTGAAGAAGGCGAAAAGTCGACATGAGGTGGACGTGTGGGTGGTGTACTGACATCTGAAGTATTAGGTACAGTTGAAGAACTGGGAGGATTTGAGATCACCGGAGTGGGGAATAACCTAACTAGTAATCCAATGGTGAGTCCCGGAAGACTCAGTGTGGCAATGTATGGAGGACAAAAGTTTCCAAAAGAAGGAAAGTTGAAAGGTTCCCCGGGACAAGGGGTTCATCCATTGGTATTCCCAGGAATTGATGCCATTAATACTGACTCGACCTAAGGTCCACTAAGTAAAACAAACAACACACGTTATGAATCTAAAAGAAAACAATCAAACAAAACTTCCCACAATGAAACCACTAGTTGGTGATGAAATCCAACATCGTGAGATCAATATAGGAAGGGGCGGGGATAGAGAGAGTGGATCCGTTATGTTGGTGACCTGCTTAACAGACTTATGCCTTGGTGCAAGCTTCCATGAAGTAAATGTGGGTTTACCCTCCAAGGAGCCCGAGTGATTTTGACCAACGTTTGTTCCAGGTACAGTGAGACTTCCCTTCATCGTCACCTCGTGTAAGACCCTGAAGATTATGGCTACTAAGGTCACCAACTCGCAGTCAGCACCTGGGCGGGTACAATCGACAGTCCAGTCCGAACGTATGGGTAAGATAACAAGTCTGAAATCCTTCGAGAGAACTGAGGACAAATGGACTGGTAGAACTCCAAAGGACCCCGAACGAATTCGGAACTCACGAAGGACCGAGACCAAATGAAGACATTCGAACCTCAAGAAGAACCCCCAATCTACGATATGACTACTACGAACGGTTGAACCCCGAAGGGATAATATTCGTAACTCTCTCGAACGCGACCTCATGCATAACCCCTATGTGAGAGGGGGATCCCATAAATCCTATACGACAATTGGATTTTCTCTCCCTATCGCAAGATGCTAATGTTTGTTTGACAGCTTTGGAAAGTTATCCTTTCAACCTATTCCAAATCCCTAAACCTTAAACTAATGTAGTTTTGCTAACAGAAAATGTAAAAATGTCTGATGAATTTTAGTTAAGCGCTTGATTTTAAGGTTGTTGTTTACTCAGAGATGTATGAGAGTGAAAACTGATGATATCATGACTCAATTCCCAAAACATGCATAAGAAATGATAAGCAGTCTTTTCTTTCAATGAATGTCTATTTAAGGGAAGGAGAAGGATTTTCCTTTCACTTTCAAACATTAAGATACAATGACCTCATGCAATAGTCCTCAATCAAAAATCCGATACAATGCTAAAAAATTTATATGTCACTCATAATCAGTTTGATGTAAAGCTTCTTATATTAATCAAACTTCAAGATCTATGAGATTTAAGCAACCCGGAAGAAAACTTCACATAAACAAAAACACACCCTCGGTGTGATCAAACAAGACAAAAGAAAACCAAATCCAGACAAGAGGAAATTCTTGGAGAAAAGACCTCAAAGATCAAAATGAAATAGTGAAAAGATCTTTGAATTTCCTAACAATAGCTTTCAGTCAATCAGATAAGTGAGAAAGCAGTAGATCGACTCCAAATCTCAGGGAAGAAGAGTGACTCAAAGAAAGGAAAATAGATGTCAAAAATCCAAACAAAACATCATTAATACTTATAAATCCAATAATTGGAGGCTAAACAAGGACACACTAAGATAGCATAAACCCTGAGCAGATGAATCAGCAAAATGAAGACTGAGAAAAACTACTCCCAAGAAGATTTTTGCAGAAAAAGGGGCAGCGCTCTAGTGTCAAGGGTACCATAGCATTGCAATGCTCTATGGGAGCCTGCAAGGGAGTGCCAACGCCCTGGTGATAAAGGCAGGGGAGCGCTAGCCTCTCAAAACTCAAAATTCTTCCCAGAAATAAAATAAAATAACTCAGGAAAAATGCAAAAATTCAGTGTGTAATATGAATCCAAGAGCCAACAAAACATCTAAGGATCAGAGACACGGTATGAAGAAGGTCAAAAAATGAGCAAAGGCCAAAACAAGACCTAGGAAAGGAATCAAAGATCAAAGTTCCTCCCCAATGGAGTCACCAATATCTGTTACAGGATAATCCCCCTACGGACAAGTGGATTTCCTCTTGGATACTAGACCCCTATGACCAATATAGAAAAGTCTTATTGTGGACACTAACTTTCCTTTTCATGAAGCTAAACTATCCAAAGAAGAAGAAGGAAGAAGAGTAAATACCTTTTTACCGACATTTGTCCTTGCTCGATCCAGGATGATCTTGATCTCCAAGTTCTTTAGAAGGTCCTGCAATACGATGAGAAACAACAACGAGACATACTTCCTACTCTACCATGATTAGCTTCATAATGGATCTATAACAGAAACAAGTTCATGAAATGTACACAAACTTTAAAGGAAACAGGCCAAGCATAGATTTATATTAATGAAAACAAAGTGAAATGCTTACAGCCATAGATGTAGGTGCAGTAGCTTCACCAAGCTCTCTTTGTCTAGACCCTTGCTCAAATAATCCACATATAATGATTATGCTTCATTGATATCTCCCTTATGAGATCATAAGTTTGATGCTTTACAATGTCTCCATATGCCTTTACCATGAGAGGGCCTCCTTATATAATCTTGGAGAGACCCAACCATCTTAGAGATTCTTGGGATAGGTTGAGGATATTTCTCCATCAGTTGTGGATCCTCCCTAAGATGTAGCCTTGACCTCGGATTTGAATCCAACTGATTTCCAAGATAAGGGTGATTTTTTCCTGATTCTCCTCAACAGTCCAAAATTTGCTCAAACATGTCAGTGCTCCCCCAAAATGGTGCACAGAGCGTTGCAACACTCCCCCAAAGAACATTAGGGAGCGTTGGCACTCCCTGACAATGGGTAGGGGAGCACTTCCCAAAATTCCTTCAGAAAATCCTAGCGCTACCCCGGAAGGGTGTACAGGGTGTTGCAACGCTCCCGCAAAGGAGGCTAGGGAGCACTAGCTCTCCCTGACAGTCAAACCCAGCACCATTGTCTCTACAACCAAAGTCCAGCCAAGGGAACTAGAGGAAGGGGAAAACCTATTTCACTGACAGATGTGGGTAAAGAGGGATCCGCTTCATTTCATTGTCGATAGCGATAGTCAGAAGAACCTGATCTCACCAGAGGTCATCAAGTGGTTGGACCTGCCGATGACAGCACACACACAACTCTACACCATCGATTGGCTTCGCCAAGGAAGAGATCTTTGCATCATCCAACAATGTCGTATACCGTACGACATCAAGCTCTTCAAAGACGAGGTATTGTGTGATATTTCTCCCCTTTAAGTTTGTGATGTTTTTTTATGAAAACCATATTTATGAAAGAGACATTATGTGTGTGAGTCTAGGCCCCTCAGTGTTATTATTACTTTGGGTAGACAATTGTACAGGATACCAGAGGTAGCGTCACCTACCACTATTTCTTTAATCTCTGCTAAGAAATGAAGTAAGGTCATTTCACAGACCGAGAAGTTTGTCTTCTTTGTGATCTTTGCTCACAGTAAGCATAAGGTCGCCGCCACATATGTGACCTCTACACAGAGCCTCTCTTTGCGGCATAAGCAAGTGGACGGGATTGTGGAAGAGTACAGAGACATCGTGGAAGAGTACAATGCATTAAACAAAATCACAGTGAGGAAACAATACCCAATTCCCTGAATTGATGACCCTATTGACCAACTCAAGGGGGAAAAGTTATTCAAAAAGATTGACCTAAAGTCTGGCTACCATCAGGTTCCCATTGAACTAACTGATGTATGGAAGACAACTTTCAAATCTAAAGAAGGTCTCTTCGAATGGTTGGTCATGCCCTTTGGCTTAACAAATACACCAACAACTTTCATGAGGTTCATGGATGATGTATTGAGACCCTTCACCAACTCTTTTGTGGTGGTTATTCTGGATGACATCCTCATATTCAACAGAACTTGGGAGGAGCACATGCAACATATTCAACAAGTTTTGAGCACTATGCGACAACACAAGCTATATGCCAACTTGGAAAAATTCTCCTTTGGAATGAACATTGTCCAATACTTGGGCTACATTGTTGATGAGCATGGGGTACGTGTGGATCTAGCTAAGATCCAAGTCATCCATGATTGTCCAGCCCCGACCACACTAACCGAGCATCAGAGCTTCTTGGGACTTGCCAACTTCTATGAACAGTTCGTGTTGGGATTCTCCCATATTACATGAGACCTCATCCAAGTGACCAAGGGCGCTAGCAGGGAAAATTTCGCATGGGGGATTACACAACAACGATAATTTGATGATCTGAAGCATCACTTGTTCTCAGCTCCAGTAATCTCCTTACCTAATCTGCAACAACTGTTTGAGATTGAGACTGATGCATCCGACTATGTTGTAGGTGCATTTCTCACTCAACACGATCATCCAGTAGAATACCATAGTGAGATGCTCTTAGATACCATATGGAAATACCCCACCTATGACAAGGAAATTTATTCCCTTGTACAAACTTGTCATCAATGGAAACATTACATTCTGGGAAAGGAGACAATCATCCACAATGATCACAAGCCTCTGCAGTTCATACAGACAAAGGAGAAGTTGCAGAACGACTGCCATCAAAAGTGGTCCGCGTACCTACAACAGTTCCATCTCAACATCAAGTATAAGACAGGGAGCACAAATCATGTCGTTGATTTCCTCATTCAACCTTTCATGGATGCACTCACCTTCCTGTGGACATGAGGCACTTGAGTGGCCCCAACTTTATCAACGAGATCCTGACTTCACCACCACCTATCATCTCTTGGGTACAGGTGAGAATGTCACTAATTTTCACATTCAGGATGGATTGTTATGCCATCTTTTCCACCTCTGTGTTCCTGCAAGAGAGCGTGCAAAGTTGATTTGGGAGGCTCACTACAGTCGGATAGCATGACATTTTGGCATGGAGAAAATTGTGGTTGTTCTACAGAAACATTTTTATTGGCCAAAAATTCAAAAGGATGTCAGCAAGTATATCATATTTTGCACTGTCGATTCCATTGCCAACCCAACTATCAAGAAGCAAATCTTATACAACCCTCTTCCTACTCCCGAGAGGCCTTGGGAATCCATCTCAATGGATTACATGTCTTTCCTTCCATCCACCAAGCAAGTCAATGATGGTGTATTTGTGGTGGTTGATTGGTTTTTGAAGATGTCCATTCTCACAGCGTGCAAGAAGAGTATCACAATAATAGATACTTCCAAGCTCTTCTTTGAACAAGTGTGGGTCCTGTTATCCCCCACTTTCAGGGATAACTAGGATATTATGTCTAGAGGCCCACAGGTCCTAGACATGGAGTACCGAGAGCCAGATCAACTTGAGCATGGCCCTGGAGGGCCCATGTTTTCTCCCTTTCAGCGCCTCCACTTTGTCAGCAACAACATCAACATCCATCACCTTTGGCTTGCTCCTGCATCAGAGATGGTTCTTGCCCATGAGGTAATGAGTCTGGGTATCATCATATGTGTCACTCTAATCCTCAAAACCTTTGAATATGTGCACTTGATTCCTTTGTTTCTAACAGGTGCTTGGATCTTATCCTTGTCCACTTGACTATGTCCGAGGGGAATGACAGGATGCCCTAGCAAGCTTGTGTCCATTATGTTTTGAGTTGCCACTGGGGGGATTTCTGAAAAGCCATCGTCTATTCCTGTCATACATACCACTTTCCATCTTATTTCCCGCTCACCCATATCGTTACATTGGTCTGGGCATAGGGTTAGTTATTCATTTAGGGGTTGTACCTTACCTTGTGGGAAGGATGGGCTAAAGGCCGCGGGGGTTAAAGTAGCT
>JZKD02S0974142.1:125114-157506 GCA_000966675.3 Picea glauca | reverse complement strand
GTTAAAGGTAGAAGAGAGAAGGGGGTCCGGAATTGAATCTTGGCCGCAGATATGAGTGTGCACGTCCTGGTCGTCCAGATCTGCGCGCCGCATAGCACAAGGTGCTCATGCGCCCCCAACTTAGGATAAGTGGGTTCTTGACCCATTATTTGCCACTTTTTCGCCCTGGTGCCTTTTCCAAAGGAAAAACACCCCCCACACATGATTATGTGATAACATTAGGCTCCATGGGGGATGGCTTGCTCCCTATGAGATGCCAAGAACTCTTTTGTAGCTTCAGTGCCTTGTTGTTGGGCTATGGAGTCACTTATTAAAACCGAAAACAAACAGAAGAACAATATTTACAAATACAGGAGAGCCACATATGGCTCAAAAGAAAAACTTCTTCAGAAAATACTCGTTCACAGGGCCATTGAAAACTTCCTCACCCTCTAAATCCTGCAACCTGTAGTTATTATTTGAAAATACTTCATAGATTTTGACGGGCCCGACCCACAGGGATTCAAACTTGTTGTCCTTGCCCTTGTCCTGCTTAGGAGCATCCCACTTTAATACCAACTCTCCTAGCTATAAATTCTCTTTTTTGACCTTCCTGTCAAAAGCCTGCTTAATCTTCTGCTGACGATCATAAGCTCTGTCCACCACCTGCTCTCTAGTCTGCTGGACCTCCACCAGTTGATGAATTATCCTGATCATATTGTCAAGCTCTTCTTGACACTCCTGAAATAATTTTTCTATTGGTAGAGCTAGCTGAGAGGGAAATACATCTTCTGTCCCATAAACAATTTGAAAGGGGGAGGTGCCTAGGGATCTCTTGGCTATCACTCGATCAACCCACAGAGCGAATTTGAGTTTTGAATCCCAAGCCTTCTTATTGTATTCTAACAATATTTTAATAAGCTTAATCAAGATTTTGTTAGAAGACTCTGCCGGTCCATTGCCTTGGGGATAATAAGGAGTGGAGTGAATAAGTGAAATCCCAAACTGCTCACAGAACTTGGTCAAAGGCTCAGACTTGAAGGAAGCAACGTTATCAGTGATGATCCTATCTAGGCAACCAAACCTTGCTATAATATCCTCTATGAAGCTGATGATTACCTTGTGTGAAGCACTTCTGGTGGGGATGGCTTCTATCAATTTAGTGAAATAATCTGTTGAAGTAAGGATCCACCTGTGTTGATCACTTGAAGTGGGATGAATCTCCCCAATGAAGTCCAATCCCCACTGCTGAAAGGGTGTTGATGCTACTATAGGCTTCAGTGGCAGGGATTTGAGTTGCTGCTTTCCTAAGAACATTTGACACTTGATGCAGGATCTGATCTCTCTGGAGGCATTAGTGAATAAAGTAGGCCAGTAGTACCCATCCCTGAGAATTTTGTAGGTTGTGGTCTTCCAGAGATGATGTCCCCCACATAGGCTGCTGTGAAAATCAAACATAATTCTCTGGATGTCCTGTGGATCCAGACAACTCATAAGCACTCCTAGGGGGTCTCTCCAATATAATATTTGGTCAATAAGGAAATATTTGATTGCTTTGATTTTTAAGGCCCTTGCCTTGCTCTTCGCCATTCCATCAGGAGACTTTAACTTTTGCAAAAAATATATGGCATCCTTGTACCAAGGACATTCTGTTAATGGGGGGTATGCCTGAACATTTGTATTAGACCGTTCGACCTACTGATCTTCTAAGCATTCTTTGGAAAACTTTACCCCCAAAGCTCTGCAATTTTCTTCAGCTAACAACTTGGCCAAGCCTTGACCTTTGATCAATTTGGTGGGCTTTATCTTCAGGTCAAATTCAAGGATCTTGGCGATCCATCTGCTCCTCCTTCCATCTATGTCTGGCTGAATGAGGATCTCCTTCACAACAGCTGAAGGGACATATGCAATGATTTTTTAATGCAAGAAATAGAATCTGAAAGCTTTGAGAGCTTTCACCAAGGCATAAGCATGCTTCTCCATAATTTCATATCTGGTCTCAACATCCCTCAATGCTCTACTGAAAAAGGAGCTCAAGCCCTGCATCATTCTTCTGTAGTAGGACAACGGCCAATGTATCAAAAGAAGCAAAAGAAAAGATCAGAAATTCCTTGGAATAATCAGGACTGATAAGCACAGGTGCCTCAGTCAATGCTTTTTTGATTTGGCCGAAGGATTCCCTGGGTTCAGCAGTCCACTTTACTTCATTCCCTTTCATGAGCATGGCTACAATATGCTTCACCAGCTCAACAAAATTCAAAACAAACCTCCTTAGAAAGTTAATCTTCCCCAGGAAAGACTGAACCTGCTTTCTGGACCTTGGGAGTGATAAGTCTTTGATCGCCTCCACCTTGCTAGGATCAATTCTCACTCCCTTAGTAGATACTATATGCCCCAACAACTTTCCCTCTTTCATGGAAAACAAAGATTTTTTGGGATTTAAGGAAAGACAAAACCTTCTGCATTTCAGGAAGACCTTTCTCAGGTGACAACAATGTTCTTTATCAGATCTGGAAAAGACTGTTATGTCATCCAGATAGATCACCACAAATTGATCCCTATCCCTAATGAAAGTTATGTCCATGGCTCGTTGAAATGTTGCCCCTGCATTCATCAATCCAAAGGGCATTTTGGCATACATGAATGTGCCCCAAGGAGTGGTGAAGGTTGTTTTTTCTCTTTCCTCAGGCCAGACTGATATCTAATTGTAACCAGAAAAGCCATCAATCATGGATATCCTTGATGCACCAGTTACCCTTTGTAAGATATGCTCCATCTTTGGTAAGGGCTAATTGTCCTTCTTTGGGTGAAATCAACACAAATTTTGATCTCTCCACTTTTCTTTCTCACTGGGACCAGATTGGCCACCCATTCAGAATATCTCAAAGGGACTATGATCTAGGCATCCAACGACTTACTTACTTCTCTCTCCATGACAGAAAACAACATAGAATTGATTTGTCTTAGCTTCTGCCTAAATGGCTTGGCCTCCTCTTTCAGGGGAACCTTGTGCTCAATGACAGTTGTGTCATAAGTCTTGAGGTATTCATAGGTCCAAGTGAATACATCAACAAATTCCCTTAATAACTCAGCATACTTGGTCCTCTGCTCTCTTGTCAAGCTTCTTGACAACCTGACAAACTTTGGCTCCTCCTCTGTGTCGATGTTACACTCAGCTGTATCAACATTATTTTTTGAGACTTGGCCCTTTATTGCTACATCATTTCTAAAAAAAATGGTGAAGTTTCACCATTTACTAGAACCGAGAAGGTATTCGTCGTGACACGGGCCATAATCCAATTGATGAAGGACTAGTTGAAGCCTGATTGCACCAGAATCAACCGCAGGAAATCCCATTCGATGCAGTCAAATGCCTTTTTCAGATCTAGTTTTAGAATCAGTGCCTTTGATTTTTTTTCCTTTATACTATGAAGACATTCTTGTGTCGTTCCTATAGCATCTAATATTTTTCTGCCATGAAGACAACCCAACTGTTCCCTAGACAGTGAGCAAGAAAGAACTGGCTTTAATCTATTGGCTATAAGCTTAGAGATCAATTTATAACACAAATTACAAAGTGAGATGGGTTTGTAATCTCCAAAAGATGTGGGATTGTTTTCCTTCGGAATCCTTCGGAATCAGAGTCGGATAAGTGGAGTTTAATGAACCAGTAACTTTTCCCTGCAGCCTGGAATATTCAACCATATCAAAGAGCTCAAGACCGACTAGGTCAAAAAAGTAGAGGAAGAATTCGACGGTCTAGCCGTCAGGACCAGCATTCTTATCTGTGGAAAAATATATTAGAATGTCTTTTACCTCGTGTAGAGTACAGGGATGATCCATAAGGCATATGTCCTCAGTCATGGCCATACATGAATAAAGGCTAGGCAGTCTGACCGAGTCCATGATAGATGGATCTATTCGCGCACCATAAAAAATTTTGAAGTGTTTGGTGGCCGTTGTTTTTAATGGTTGTTGTTCCTTTATAGTATTACCACCGTCATCAGTAACAGAACAAATATGTTTTTTGTTTGGGCGATTGCTTGCATAGGCGTGGAAGAAATTGGTGTTACTGTCCCCAAATTTAAGCCATGTGGCTCTGCTGCATTGGCGCCACTATGCTTCTTCGGCAAGTAGGATCTCATTACGTTCTGACTCTAGGATTTTTATCGTTGGGTCCGAATGTGGCAAACCGTCAACTCTTAGGGAAAGGTCCATAAGGATAGACACCAAGTCATGGAATCGATGGAGTCTAGTATGTCTGAGTGTCAAGGCCCGGCCGTGAACCATGCGCTTGAGAGAATTTAATTTCCAAGCCAATCGAAGCTGGACATTTGATTCAGAGAGGTAAGTTGGGTCCGTCCATACAAGCTTGACCAGTTGGTGAAGGTCTGGTTCCTAGAGCCAACACGAGTTGAATTTAAAGGGGTAAGAGATCTTTTTGCGGGGTGCCAGTTGAAGTAAGATCGAGGCGTGATCAGAAAAGAAAGGAGATTCAACCTAGGTCTTTATGCAATCTTCTTGTTGGATCCAATTAGATGAGAGAAGGAACCGGTCGAATCTTTTGTATATAGCTTCAGACCCTGTACGCATGTTTCGCCAAGTAGCGACGGTAGTTGCCAACTTGTGATCCACAAGATTAAAGGAGTGTAAGAGCACTAAGAAGAAAGAAGACAATGGATCTGTCAAAGCAGTGGGTCCCCAAAATTCCCTTTGACTGGTTGTGAAGTTCAGATCACCACCAATGATCAAATTTTTGCCTGACAGAAGTCCGCTACCAGCCACCTTTTACCAAAAAGGTTTTCGATCAATACAAGGGCCATGCATATTTAAAAGTGTAATCGGTTGTGTGTTCCAATGGAAGGTGCCCGTCAGAAGGATGCAACCATATCAAAGCAAAGGGACAAGAGAAAACTTTGAAGGACCCCAAGAGACAGCTAAACCCCCCAAGTTACCCAACGAATTTGCTGAAGCTAATAGCCAATCAGGTTGGAAGTTGTGTAGAAAATTTATTGCTTTTGTGCTAGCTACTAGTGTTTCTTGAAGAAACATGATATCCAGAGTAGTCTTAGTGAGCAGGTGCCTAAAGGAGGTGGATTTTAGGCCCCACCCACCCCTCTGATGTTTAGAGAGAGTAGGATCATTATTTTGACCTAGCCAGGGCTTTAATGACTCTAAGCGCCCCATGATCCAGTGTTGTAGTTACAAAAGAAGTAGTAGGAACCTTTTCGAGAGTAGCTTATTTCCGTCTAGCACTCCTTGTTTTAATCGTGGAGAGTTCAAAACCCCTTCTCTTTGCTGAGAAGTATTACTTGTCCAACTGTTCTTCAGAGGTAGTACCAGTGTTTGAAGATGAGGCTAATTCCGAAGAGCTGAGAATGGATTTCCCTGAGTAAGTTGGTAAGGGCACCGGGGAGAGGACCTCCCTGTAGGAGGGGACTAGGTTGTCCAGGATATCAACCAGAGTATCTTCTCCAGGTTTAGAATATCTATGGCCCAAAGCTAACATCCCAATCTCACCCGAGGGGGTTTCAAAAGGGGTAGGGAGGGATTCACAAGTAAGGCTTTCTGTCATAAGAGTAGCTTCAATCTGTGAGTGTATGGCCCGAGTCTCAGAAGGAGAGGTAATGAGTGTAATGGGGGGTGAAGGAAAAAGGGTGGGGAGGCAGTGTGGTCAGGTCTTTGATGGGCATTCTCCTCAGGTTGAGGAGGGGAGATAAGTTGAGAAGAATGAATCAGGTCGCAGGAGGGTGGTGAAGAGGCTGATGGATCAATGGTAGGTGTGTGGTCTAGGATATCTCTTTCCTAGGCGGTTAAGGAAAAATATAGTGAAGGGAAGAATTTTGTCAACTTACCCGTGGTAGTATTTGGGGCAGTAAATGTCGGTGATTCTCAAGTGTCAGAATGTAGAGATAATGTGTGTTCTCTAGGAGAGTCCAGTCTGGTAGAGAGCTCCAGAAGGGTGTTTTCTGACAAATCATCAGCCATACTACAAGGGCAGTTTTTACGGAGGTGGCCTATTTTTCTACAGAGTGTACCCCTGAATGGTATACCAAGGTAGTCGATGTTTTTTCGGATGGTGTGTCCCCTCCATTCAATGTCTATCAATTCCTGAAGGCCTTCATGAATATCCAGTTCTACAAAGATCCTGGCCACCTTTTTGTTTGGAGCAGATAAAATTTTCATATCAACTACTAGGACTATGCCCAGACTGGTGCCTATGGCCTCCAATGCTTTACAGTTCCAGAGATAGAGTGGGAGTCCTGGAAGAAGAACCCAGACATGGTGATGTCTGAAGTAGTCTTGTACTGTATTAAATCCTATACGCCACCTTTTGAGCATGAGGCTCCCTCCATCGAGTAACCAGTGGCCCTTTAGTAGCAGAGTTGTGTCCTCCGGGGAGTGAAGATGAAAACCAAACCACCCATGAGTAATATAAGAAATTGTTGGTGTGTATCCAAGCAATGGCTTCCATTTTTACTGAACCTAGTCTTCGATGTCATTTTTGCAGAGGTAACGATAAGAGATCCTTCCCACCAATGTACATAAAGCCAGGTCGACTGTATCTTTAAGTCCCACATCGTCGCCTAGCACCAGTCGCTTTTTTTATTTTTTCGGGCACCAGGGCCAAAGAGGGGATTTTCTACCACCAGGAGGAGGGAAAGGACCATTAGGAGGATGTGGTTTGGCTGAGGCAGAATGTAAATTTTTTTGTGAAGGAATGAGAGTAGCAGAGACACAGGTTCTTAGCTTATGAGGATGAGCCAAGTGTATAGGTAAGGATAGAGGAGCAGGAGTCGAGGGAGCAGTGGAGAAATGGAAAGTGGAGAAGGATTGTTGAGGTTGAGTGGGTGTTTCAAAGGGAGAGCGGTGAGTTGTAGAATGTGTTAAAGGAGGAGAAGAAATTGAGAAAAGGTCAGGTTATGTAGTAGGGCTCAGAATTTGCTGCAGACTAGCAGACGTATGATACAGAGTTGAGCGAGCAAGAGTCGGGGGGGGAGTTTTATATTCTGCCAGAAGACAATGTCATATGCACCCATGAGAGAATTGACTTCATCCTCCATGGAAGATTCTCCCTAAGACTTTAAATACCTCCATGACAAGGTAGCGAAGTGTGGGACCAGGTGGGTAAAAGGATGGTCTCCCTTGAGGAAAACAGAGGAAAAAGGAAAAAGGTTCGAAGAGACAGGCTCGAGGGACTCAAGTTTAGTGACTGGGGAGGTGGCGAATAGGCTTAGACCTCCTCTGTATATAATGGAGATCAAAAAAGGTGAGTGAGTGGGAAGAGGTGGTATCTAAGACCAGTTGCAGAGTATGGTGTAGTTGTAGTCAGTGGTTTCCAGCCATATGGATGGATATGCAAAGCCAAGATTTGCATGCGCAGGGCCATTCATCCATTTCACCTACCAATACTTACACACCAAATAGGTTGATGCCCAGACCTCCTCTGTGTGAAATGGAGATCAAAAAGGGTATGTGAGTGGGAAGAGATAGTAACTATGACTAGTGGTAGAGTAAGGTGTAGTTGTAGTCAGTGGTTTTTGGCCATATGGATAGATATGCATAGCCGAGAGTTGCAAGCACATGGCCATTGCAGGCTCCAATCCATCAATCTATTACCCAATCAGAAATTCTGACCTTTCTCTGTATAACTACTTAACTAGTACCAAAATAATCGTTATTTACTTGTTTGTATATCAAATCGTTCGATAGTTACATTTTCCTAACTTTTATACCCCTCGTAAAATTTAAAACGGATAAATTACAATTCAAATATTTGGAGTTGGATTTGTTTTAACAAAGAATTCTATAATATATAGATATATATCCATAAATTGAAGCTATATATCCCTAAATTGAAGCTGAGTCACTCTAAATTATAGCATTATGAAAAGTGTAAATCAAATTTTTAATATAAATATAAATGACATTACTTAATATAAATAATAATAATTCACAATATAAAAAGTAATCATATTTATGTATCTTTGGTATGCTTAAGTTAAATATATATATTATGGAAATGTAGTTATAAATTTAGTAGTCATAAAAATGTATAAATGTATATGATGATAAATAAGAGAGAAAGCTCTCAAAACAAATTAGGCAATGAATTAACTCAATTATATTAATGTAATAATTTTTTTGACAAATTTTACATTAACAAGTAATAATAACAAGGTCGCATGGCAGCGGAGTATCTGCAAGGTTGGGATGGGAGTAAATGCGACCTAGTATAGACACGTGGCTAGAAAGTTGAAATACATTGAAATACTTTTATACATAGGAAATATGTACTTTTGTAATGGATCGCGGGTTGTCGGGCTGGCGATATACAAAAAGCACCGACAGTTCTGCGATATAGAATTTGGGCCTCTGATGTTCTCTGCGATACAAAAATCAAGGAGTGGAGTTGCAGACTATAGAAATTCATCACAAATGAAAAAATTATACATACGAAATATGTACTTGTATAAAGTAGATATTTAGTTTTATACATACGAAATTTCTACTTTTATAAAGTATGGGGAAGAGATTTTATAGAGGATGTAGGGAGCCCCCGTTGCATACTTAGCTAGTTTTTGGATCGCGGGTTCTCGAGCTAGCGGGTTCAAAATTGGGCCTCTGATGTTTCGTGGCCTACAAATAGCACCGACAATTCTGCGATATACAAAATGACAGGTGGAGTTTAGTTTGCCTTAAAACTAAGGCTTTTCTTGGACAAAAAGATATAGCATTGTCAAATTAGTTTTCTTTGCACACGTTTTATAGAGCATGCAGGGAGCGGTCATTCCATACTTTGCCATTTTTTGGATCGCGGGTTCTCGGGCTGGTGGTTTCAAAAATGGGTCTTTGTTGTTCTGTGCCCTACAAACAGCATCGAGAGTTCCGCGATATGGAAATTGACAAGCGGCGTTGCGTGTTTGATACATATCTCTGGAAATTACATCAACATTTAAAACATCAACGTCGTTGAAGACAAAAAAAAATTAGCATACAATAGGAGACAAGAAATATAGCATATCCGAATTAGTTTTATTTGAAACAAACAAGAGAGGTTCCTGGAAACCCAAAATTTAGTATACAATAAGGGCATTGTCGAATCAGTTTTCTTTGTAATTTATCAAAAATTAATAATGTTTGTTACATGTTTATGGAAATTGGCAGGTTCAAAATTGAGTCTCTGATGTTCTGTGGCCTACAAATAGCACCGACAGTTCCGCAATATACAAAATGATAGGCAGAGTTGCGGACTATAGAAATTTACAAAAAATTAATGTTTGTTATACAATAGAATAGTAATAACGTTTTCCCGAATTAGCTTTCTTTAAAACTAAGGCTTTTCTTGGACAAAAAAGATATAGCATTGCCGAATTAGTTTTCTTTGTACACGTTTTATAGAGCATGCAGGGAGCGGTCATTCCATACTTCGTCAATTTTTGGATTGCGGGTTCTCGGGCTGGTGGTTTCAAAAATGGGTCTCTGTTGTTTCGTGCCCTACAAACAACATCGAAAGTTCCACAATATACAAATTGAGAAGCGACATTGCGAACTATACAAACTTATTATAAAATAAATAATGTCTGTTACATATCTCTGGAAATTACATCAACGTCGTTGAAGACCAAAAAATTAGCATACAATAGGAGACAAGAAATGTAGCATATCCGAATTAGTTTTATTTGGAACAAACAAGAAAGGTTCCTGGAAACCCAAAATTTAGTATACAATAAGGGCCTTGTCGAATCAGTTTTATTTGGAATTTATCAAAAATTAATAATGTCTGTTACATGTTTCTGGAACTTTAAATGCATTTGTCATATAGACTGGGATTGGGGCTCTCGCAGACCATAAAAATAAATAAGTACGAGAATTAGGAACGTTGAAAGAAGTGTGCGACGGTAGAGAGGAAGACCTGAAAAGAAGAAATTGGAAGTTAAGAGTGTTTGGTTACAGTTTTATATTGAAAGAGGACATAAGTGGATTGATAAAGAAGAGAAGATGACATTATAGACTTAAACTAGATTGATAAACAAAACAAGATGGCAATATAAACTTACTATGAAGTCGATGTGTTTTTGTTGCTGTAATCGATGGGCATTGTATTCATGTTGACCGGTTGTTTCCCTTCTTGGACAAGGTCGTCCATTCTCTCTTGGAACCATTCTTCGATGTAGCTTTAATGGGGGCTATGTTGGTTTCATCCCGAATTTCTATGTCATAAAGGTCGTTTTCTAATTTTCTTAGATCCATTGAAATACTATGCAGAGTCTGTTCAATTTTTTCATTGTGTGAGGCATAGTCCAGTACCCAGCGCTCGTGCTCATCTAGACGATGTTCAAGTATGTTGTAAAACTTTTTGAAATACAACCCCTTTAAAATATCAACTTGTTCCTTGAAGGCTTCTTTGGTGACCGACAAGGATTTGAGAATTAAGTTAGGATCTTGAACCTCGTTGGTAGTTCCGGCTAAGTCTAGTTGGAGCAATCTTGTGAATAAATCTTCCTTTTATTATATGACTTGTTTACATGACTTGACAATGAGATGCAGGTTGTCAACTTTATTTTGCCAACATGCTTTTACTTTTTTGGTGCGCTTTGGCGAGGGGAGTTTCTCCTGTCTTCTTTTCAGTTCTGATGTGTTGTCGGCATATTTGGCAAAAGGGGTCAGTATCTGATCACAGAAAAGATGTTCATTTTTTAAATTCGTCTCCAATTGTTCCAGCAAATCATTGGCCTTCTTTCCGAAGGAAACTAAATTTTGCGATGTTTCCCAGGCTTCAGTAACTACCTGCATTCTTTTGTTGATTTTATTCTCTACAAGGGATCTAGAGCATGCAAGGAGGGTAGAGGATACTTTCATATTCGCTGCAGTGGTAGCAGGCACGATTTTTGCCAAAGGACTGGAAAATTATGGAGTTGCAAGGAAAGCCTGCTCAAATTCGTTGAGGCATTGTTTCATATTGGCATTTTTTGTCTCAATTCCTCCAATGGAATCACGAAGAATGTCACTGGTTCCCTGGTGAAATTGGCAGATTTGGGACGGCGACATTTCACTAAAGTTAATCTATGTGCGAGATTTTCCTTTCCTGTTTGTTACATCTCTCTTTTCAATGACCAAGCTTTTAGATTGGTTGTCAAAAATAGCGCTCTGGATTACAAAGGATTCATCTATGTCAAAAAAATTGGTGTCTGGTATTTCCACCCCAGATGATCCAATTTTCTGCATGTGCTCAGCTTCAATTTCAAGTTGCAGTTTTCCACTTTCAATTTGGGGTTCCTCCGCCTGCCCTGCATTGCTTTTTCTCTTCTTTGTCAAAGGAATTTTGTGAGAACTATCAATATTTATGCGAGGAGGGTTCTTATCTCCTCCTCCATTCGAAGGTTTCTGGGTTGCTTTCTTACTGGGGTGTACCGTCGAAGCGATGCTCCGTGATGTCGTGCTCTTGGGAGTGTTGGCGGGGGACTAGGTACTCTTCTCACCGGATACTTTTCCATGTTGTATGTACAATTCAGTGGCACTTTGCAATCTCTCTACGTCGCAACTGATAGAAGCAGGATTGTTGTCGACACTGTTCCTGTCTTGGGTCAGGTGTGTATGGATAAAAGAGGTGTTAAAGCCAACACCCAGTAAATGTTCTCGAAAAATGCCATTAGGGTCGAACCCTTTTAGTCTTTCAGCGTACATTAGGTTCAATTTTTTGAAATGGGCGGCAAACTCGTCAATCTTCTTGATGTTTCTACACACGAAGTCTCTGACTTTTTAGGGCAGAGGAATGAAATATTTTTTTTTTCTTGTCATGGAAAAAATGCAACCAGTGGTTGTATTGCCTTGCTATTTCTGCAACAAACATCGTATCCATGATGTGGCATGGAAGGAAGGCAGGATTTTCCTTAGAGCCAAAGACCATGAGGACACTGTGATTTTCCTCTTGCTCAAGTGTGCCCTTCCTGTTCAAAAATTTGGTTTCCTGGTCAGACATTTGCGGAGCATCCTTACCTAACAGTAAATCTTTGAAAACTGAGACAAAGCCATTAAAAACTTCATAAAAACAATGGGAGGCCTTGTGTCTCCACAGGGCCTCGTGCTAGAATGTTACTGGGTCGAATCCAGAGTTTATTTTGTTGGAAAGAGAAAGTTTTGGAAACAGACAACAATTCACAATTGCGAAAATCAAGTACGATGACATATAAAATTTATTCGATTCTTTGAATCGTGACAACTCGGAGCAGAGCTCAATCGAAATTAGCTTCCCCCAATCGAAAATGTATTGTTCCTTAACTGTGAAATACAAAATATAAATAATTATATGGGAAATTCTTGTTGTGGATGCCTGTCTCATTATTCTTGTAACCATCCAAGCAATTTCTCGGAATGGATTTCTAAAGGAACTTACCTGCAACCTTGTGATATCTTCAGGAACTGTTGTTAGGTCTTCGAGGAATTCCGCTAAGATGTCCAACCCGCTATGATGTTTTTCTAGAAACTGTTTTCAGTCTTGTCCTCTGAACATCAATGTTGGGTTCGACAATTTTAACATCTCGCAGAAGAGCCGAGGAGAAAAAGAAACAGGAGAATGGTCGCGTAGTGGAATAATTCTTTGGCCTGGAATATATTTTTCAGCGCACCAAGAGACCACCTCCTTAGAGTCAAAAACCCCAGGAACGCATCCTGCACGAGTGATTCCAGAGGTCCAAATCCCTTTGTTTTGGGCGGAACGGGATGAATAGTAAAAGTATGCCCTGGACCACTGAAATCTCTAGTCTTCTTGTGCGAACATATTTACTATATCTCCACAAAATTGTTGTCGAACTAGTGCCATAATTCTACAAGAATGTGTATTTGTTCCAGCCGATGACTGAAATGAAAAATTGGAAGGGATAATATAACCCTGCGCAAATTTCGGTCGAAAGCGTGTGAATGGGAGATATCCTTGAGACTTTCGTTGATTAATGACAATTTGGACGGATGTTGCATGATGTGTTGTTAACATTAAACAATACTAATTGCATACATAGAAAGTCCAACACGTTGGATATTGCAATGAGTAATTAAGCATTGTAGATTTCTTGAGTGGCCCAACACAAGGACGCGTGTTGGAGATGAACAATCGGAAGGGACAAAATAACTCTCCGCACATCTTGGTTTAATGCATAATAATGGGAGATATCCTCGAGGTTTTTGGCCATTAATGACAATGTTGATGGTTCCTGCATGGTCATTTGTTAGCATGAAATGTTTCTAATCACATAGTAAGAAAGTACTGAGGTTGCGGGCAAGGGAAAAAAGACAGCTACAAAATAGGGTTGCAACGTACAAGCGTTGAGGGTGAGGACGCGAGGGTCAAATTGTATGTCTCAGAACTTTTTGAGTGCAATACACGTAACAGTGAAGAGGATATGGTAGGACAACTGGAAGCACAGGAACTCAGTGGGGATGGAAGGCATCGAGAGATACTTTGAAACATTTGTGAGCAGTGGTAGAGTGACCGCATTGGAATTGTAGATTTCATGAACCCGACAACAGGAGAATCCAAAACAAGGTGAGAAGGTGTTTGCAAAGGAGGCGAAGCCCAGACCTTCTAATTGTATCGCTCTGAACATTTGAATGCATAATCTGTAACATGAAAGAGCGGACGATGTCGGAATCCGGTAGTCAATTTGTATATTGCGGAGAGTGCAATCCAAATTGTTTTGTACCTTTGTGTCCAGTTGTCAGTACTAAAAGATAATTTAGTATTCAAAACAATTTTTTAGATACTGTTAGATAGTTCATAGGGACTAGCATTTGTAAACAATGACAATCTCCACCCCACCAGTCCTGCATTCCGTGTGTCAATTTGTATATCACGAAACTGCGAGCGTTGTTTGCAGGACACAAAACAATGGAAGCGCAATGTTGAGTCAGCCACTCCCCAGGTTCGCTTTTCAATTTGTATATCGCAGAACTGTGGGTGTTATTTGTAGGCCACAGAACAATGGAGGTCCAAGTTTGAGTGAGCCCGCCCGCCCAAGAACCCGCGATCCAAAATGTCGCTAGATATCAAATGTGGAATTTGTACATGCTCTATAAAATATGATGGGAATTAGTACATGCTCTATAAGATATCGTGTCCATACTTTATAGTCCCATAATACACGGGAAGAAAAAAAAGGGAAAAAGAACGGAGTAGTTAGCAGTGGAATTGTAGATCACGAAAATTTAGAGTGGAAGATGTATATAACGTAGAAACATATCGAAAGAAACAATGGTCGGTCGGATTCGTTATCTGATTATATAGATGGAGATAAACATATGTCAACCCGTCAACGGTGGAGCTGCATATTTCGTGAACCGGGAAACAGGAGGATCCAAAACAGGATGAGAAAGTGTCTGCAAAGGAGGCGAGGCCCGGACCTTCTAATTGTATCGCTCCGAACATTGGAATGCATAATCTGTAACATGGAAGAGCGGACGATGTTAGAATCCGGTAGTCAATTTGTATATTGCGGAGAGTGCAATCCCAACTGATTCGTACCTCTGTGTCCAGTTGTCACTACTAAGAGCTATTTTAGTATTCAAAATAATTTTTAAGATATTGTTATACAAGGAAAAAATAAAAACTAAAATAATTTTTTAGATACTGTTAGATACTTCATAGGGATTAGCATCCGTAAACAATGGCAATCTCCACCCCACCAATCCTGCACTCTGTGTGTCAATTTCTATATCGCGTAACTGGAAGCATTGTTTGGAGGAAACGGAACAATAGAAGTGCAATGTTGAGTTAGCCAGTCCGTAGGTGCGCTTGTCAATTTGTATATCGCGAAAATCAGGGTGCTATTTGTAGGGCATAGAACAATGGAGGCGCAATTTTGAGCCCGCCCACCCGACCGAGAACCCGCGATCCAAAATGTTGCTAGGTATGGAATGTGACATTTGTACATGTTCTATAAAATATCATGTCCATATTTTATAGTCCCATAATACACAGGAAGAAAGTAAGGGAAAAAGGACGGAGAAGTTCGCAGTGGAATTCTAGATAATACACGGGAAGAAGAGAAGGGAAAAATAACCAATTATCTCGCAGAAGAACATCTAGTGTTTTCTTATTAATGCAAATGCTTGTGAATCCCTACTGAGTTCTCAATAGTTAACGCATAAAGTGCAGATCACGGAAGTATCTTTCGTACCACTGTGTCCACTTGCCACTAGTAAGATCATTGTTGATGTATATCAGGAAGGACGTGAAGTTGTTGGGGATGGAAAGAAGCAAGAGATACTTTGAACGAACTTAATGTATACAAGGAACCCATGGTGGAATTGTAGATCACGAATGTTTTGAGTGCAAGATGTATATAGCGGAACGATAAGCAACTCATTTCGCAAGCACCATCCCCACAACGACGGGCATAAAATTGGCTAAGTATGAAAAGGAACAACGGTCAGTCAGATCCGTCATGCGAGGATATAGATGAAGATGTTAAGGCATGAATAGTAGATCACGAAAGTATCTTTCGTACCACTGTGTCCACTTGTCACTGGTAAGACCATTGTTGATGTATGTCAAGAAGGACGCGAAGTTGCTAGGGATGCAAATCAGCAATAGATACTTTGAACGAAGTTAATGTATACGAGGAACCCGTGGTAGAATTGTAGATCACAAATGTTTTTAGTGCAATATGTATATAGCAGAACGATAAGCAGTTGGGCTCGCATTCGTTGGCCCCGCAGCGACGGGCATAAAATTGGCTAACTATGGAATGGAACAACGGTCAGTCGGATCCGTCTTGCGAGGATATAGATGGAGATGAAGACATGCCAGCCCTTCGTACATAGAAAGATGACTAAGTATAAAACCAGAGAGCCATAATGGACGGGAAAAGCAAAATGGGAAAAGAGATAAGTATCTGAGAGTCGGGAAAACCTTTTTTTTTCCATTTATTAATGGCAATGTTTTCGAACCTCTGTTGGCTTCTCACTAGTAAAAGCATTAAATGCACATCACTGAAGTTCTTTGCCTGCAACATGTATATGATGAAATAGGGGACATAGGTGTTGGATACCACGAATTCGGGGCCTGGTGTCTAGATAACTGGCTAAGTATTGGCCAAGACGAAGTTTTGATATCTATTTCAATAGTATTCATACTAGTATCTATCAATGGAGAAAGTTTTTGTATTTATCTGAATAGTATTCATACTAATATATATTAATGGATTGTTTHTGTTTCAAATGMAAATGATCTCCMAATTTGCAAGATGCTCTTCGRMTCRCAAATTTCVTTGAAACYAGGAAAATTTTGACWRCAAGATGTRCATAGCRCAACARGRAACATRAATTTGCATTGTGGTCTCAAMRASAYAAATTMCTTATCATCTATTCATCTTGTATTYGTTGCAATGACATCAACAAACGACGACTCTCCATAAACATCAATATCTAAATTAAATTAAAGGCAATCAAAATTTGTTGTGACTTTAAGTAATTAAAGCATAAATTGCAAACTACGGAAGTTCCTAGGCTGCAAGATGTATATGACGGAATAGTGGACATATTTGTTTAATACCACAAACCCAAACATAACTGCCTAAGCTTTGCCGAAGAGGAAGTTTTCTGTATTTTTTCCAATAGTACTGATATTAGTATATATGCACGAATATTATCAAATAGAATAAGTTGCAATATATCCAACATACTCCACAGGAACATTGCGTCAACAGTTCAGTTGCCTTGTTCTAACTCATGAATTCATTCTATTTATGGAACCCGAAGAATGGGAGCAGAACGGGTCCTCCAATTTCTTTCTTTAAATACAGAGCTGACGCCACATAAGTATGGCCTATGAAAAAGTATTTTTAAATGTAAAATATAAAGAAAGAACAGACCAGGTTTTATTTAGATTGAAGTAGTGAGCAGCAGAAACAAAAGTTTGTCCTTCATGTTTAACGACACAAGGGAAGAAGGTACAAAATACAATTAAAACAAATACCATAAATTGGAAAATACTATTAAGAAATAAACCGAAATTATTCTATATTCAAATAAGATGTGTTACAAAATATAGCTAAGGCTATTTGCGACAATGATTGTGATTTCTCCTGCCGTCGACCAATTAAAGATATGTACATTGATGAAGCTTCTTCACACTTTTCTTGACGTTCAAACTCATTATTCGTAAAAAACGAATTGAATATCAATTTTCAATTTTGTACTTAATCGGTGTTGTGAAGTACATCTATCCCAGTTTTTTTAATACCTTTTTTCTTCCAGATATGGCCTGCTTGCAATGGCTTCTTATTCAACATTCCATTCTTTGTCAAGTATTAATTTCCTTATGTTGTCGAAAAGTTGGGGTTTAAGGTGTTTTCTTTGCAATGTGCCTTATCATTCACATCCGAGACAACTTAGAAATGCGATTCAGGCCGATTTCAAAGTGAACAGAGTCGTTTTATGTCACAACAGTTAAGGCAGGGGAAAAAAAATCAAGTATATAGTGACTGGTATTCTCCCTGTATTCGATCGTCTGTTTGGTTGATAAGCCTGCCTGAGGATTTGTATGTGGAACTTCTTTTCTTTATTACAGTAAATTGGAAGAAACATCCAACCCAGATGCAAAATGCAAATCTGTTGAGGTACATAACTTATTCGGGTAGATGAGGTGTGGCAAGTGCATCAAATGTTACAAAATGCACCAGCACAGGTCTGGCAAGTGTATCAAATGTTGCAGATGGCATAAAAATATATCTTTCCTCATAGCGGGGGAGGTATGGAAGCCCACAGAAAGGTCTGGAATGTTCGGAGGTGACACCAAATATGTGGACTCTACAACTACATCCAGAGTAAACCGAACAAACTTTGATAAAGAACATGGATTTCTGTCAAGTCGGCTACCAGAGCCACATGCAGGTCATCAAACTATGAAATATAAACTCTTGTAGTGATAATATATCGTTTTATCCACCCATACAGATTTTGTTACCAGCCTCCAAGGAAGACAAATACTTGTGCGATCTCTACAATTCGATACAGTGGCCAAATTTGTGTTGTTGGAAGAAGCTATATACTTAAACGAAGAACTATCTTGCAGGTGACCTAAAAATCCATTACAATTCCCAGCAAGAAAACAAATAAGTTCATCAAAGAAATCTTCAGGCAACCTTTTCAACCAACCAAAGCATCGAACACAAGGAGAACACTAACCGGAACATACTTGTTCTTTTTTTTTCGTCCTCTCTGAGTTTCTCTTGTATAATAGATTTTTTTTTTTACTCAAAGCTCACGTCACATAAAACCAATATCTTTTCTTTCATCTGCCCCTCAATCGCATCTCCAAGTTGTCTTACATGTCCATGACTAGGAACACTAGAACGAAGGCACCCTAAAGCACAACTCTTTGATGATAGAGAGAAATGGAAATAAGTATTTAAAAGAAAGACTGGATGGTCTTCCATACGTTTTGTGTTGATTCGTTTTAATGACAAATGTTCTCGATATTTTCAGTTATTAATGCCAATATTTTTGAATATGTACGTTGAATAGTGACTAGCAACACGTATTAAAATTCTCATATCCGAGCAGATTCTCAAATCTGACATCTAAGATATGCACAATATTAAAGAGGGACATGACGTCAAGGCCTCTGTAGGTCACACGTTCGTGAACTATGCTGAAGCTTTTAAGAAAACTAAAATTGCACAAGCAAAAAAAATAAAATAAAAAGTATTTTTGCAAATTCAAAATGCAGGCAAAAAGAAATTACCAGATCCCATAATAGTTGGTTGTCTATTCATTTTAATGGCAAATGTCCTCGAGCTTTCCAGTTATTAAAGCCCGTCATTTCGAAATGCACTATATTAAAAAGGGATATGACGTGAAGTCCTCTGTGGGCGACACGTTCGTGAACTATGTTGAATCTTTTAAGAAAACTAAAACTGCAGAATAAAAAAAAAAACAAAAAAAACTATTTTTGCAAATTCAAAATGCAGGCAAAAATAAATTACCATATCCCATAATATTTGTCTGTCTATTCATTTTAATGGCAAATGTCCGCAAGCTTTTCATTTATTAAAGCCCAACATTTCGAAATGCACAATATTAAAGAGGGACATGACGTCAAGCCCTATGTGGGCGACACGGTCGTGAACTATGCTGAAGTGTTTAAGAAAACTAAAACTGCAGAAGCAAAAAAAAAAAAAAATTGTAAATTCAAAATGCAGGCAAAAAGGCACTTTCATAGGTAAGGCACTCTAGTACTCAATGTTCTTCAAATTCAATGACATTTTTATTATTTGAGTAAAGGGGGGAAAACATCTGACAACCTAGAAGGAAGGTCATATATGATGGACAACTCATTAGCAGAAGCCATAGCGAGAATGTGAATTGAGTATCTAATAACCACGGAACTACGTTGCGTTTGAGTCTTTAGCTTTCCCTACCTGCTCAAAATAAAAAACAAGGGTTGAATATTAGCCTGTCTATTTATTTTAATGGGAAATGTCCTCGAGCTTTCCAGTTATTAAAGCCCATCTTTTCGAACCTGTCTGGTCGGTTCTGAATTTTGAAAGCATATTTAATGTGTATTGGGAAGCGCTGAATGTAGCGGGGATGGAGCCCTATGTAACAGACATTACTACTATTTTTTTGTTTTTGTCGACAAGCGTATGTAGAACGTACGTAAAGAAAAGTAATTCGAGAATGCTATTTTTTTTGCACATGAGCCCTTCAAATTCAAATAGTCTGCAATTCTGATTGTCTATTTGTATATCACGGAACTACACGTGCTATTTGTAGGACACAGAACAAAAATGGCCGAAGTTAGAGCCCACCACCCTGAGAACCCGCGATCCAAAAAATGCTTACTATTTTTTTTTTGTGTTTTTTTGTCCACCAGGGTATGTAAAACAACGTACGTAAAGTAAACTATTTCGATAATGCTAATTTTTTTGGACATGATGGCCTTCAAATTCAAATAGTCCGCAAGTCCGATAGTCAATTTGTATATCAGGGAACTCTCCGATTATCAATTTTTAGCCACCCACCCTGATAACCCGCGATGCAAAAACTGGCTAAGTATGGGACAAGGGCTTCGTACATGCTTTATATATCTACTTTATAAAATTACATATTTCCTATGTTTAATTTATGCTATCCAGGAAACCTATAATTTGATAAATTTCAATGTCTTATGTCTAGGAGCCCTTCCTTTAAAGAAAACTAATTCGGAAATGCTAATGTATACACCATAGTTCGATACCACCTATCCACCAAGTCGTGTCCATAAAAATGGCTAAGTATGCAACCGAACGACGGTCGGTCGGAATGATCATGGAAATCTCCATGCTATTTGCAGGGCACGGAACAACAAAAGCCCAATTTTTAGCCTGCCACCCTGAGAACCCGTGATCATTAACCTATGTTGTCCAGGAAACCTATAATTTCATAAATTGCATTCTCTTCTGTCCAGGAGGCTTTTTTTTAAAGAAAACTAATTCGGGAAAGATAATGTATACACCACACACGACCTGTCATAGTATGCAACTGAACTGTAGTCGCTTGGAATGACCACAGAAGCGCGAGAAACTAGAGTCAAACGTACTTTACAACAGGAAAGTAAAAGGGAGAGAACAACGATATCTCCCACACAACTTAAGGCAATTTCATAACTATGAAACCGTAGTAACACAAAATCCATGGAAAAAGCATCGGCAACTATGAAATATATTTTGAGATCGACAAACTCTACTTCAAAGCATAACAGATGCAATTGACATCGTCAGCAATTCTTTACTCTATTATTTTATCTTAATAAGCCCAATTTTTAGCCCACCACCCCCAGAAGCCGCGATCATTAACCTATGTTGTCCAGGAAACCTATAATTTCATAAATTGCATTCTCTTCTGTCCAGGAGGCCTTCTTTTAAAGAAAACTAATTCGGCAAAGCTAATGTATACACTGAACATGACCTGTCATAGTTCGATAGAACCTATTCACGAAGTCGTGTCCATAAAACTGGCTAAGTATGCAACCAAACGACGGTCACTCGGAATGACCACAGAAACACAACAAACTAGAGTCAAATGAAGTTTACAACAGGAAAGTAAAAGGCATAGAACAACTATATCTCCCACACAACAAAATGCAGTCTCATAACTATGAAACCATAGTAACACAGAATCCATGGAAAACGCATCAGCAGCTATGAAATATATTTTGAGGCCGACAAACTATGTTTCAACGCGTAACAGATGCAATTTACATCGCCTAAAATTCTTTAGTCTGTTATTTTATCTTAATAATATTCTATGCAAACCGAAGTGCAAAAAAATGTAACCAGAGATCCAACCGCAGATGCAACATCCCAACATTGCAAACCTTGGGCAAACAAGAAAAAACACCAAATAAGAACCCATCCAAGAAGCACCAAAAGGCCCAAGTGCAGGCGTAGGACCGAAACCCTGCAAAGTCGAATCAAGCAACTATAAACAACATACAGTGAAGAAAGGAACAAGCAACAACCACCCCCCCAGGAACAAGGTTCTTCCAATCGCGACTGCAGAAACCCAAACGTGCAAACTGCAACAACACGAATAGGCAAGCAAGAACAACGAGAACATGCAAATAAGAAATCAGTGCCATGAAAAAAGAAAGCATGGACCAGTGAACCAACAATGCCGCTAGAGCATATAAATTTTTAAAACGGAAGAAAATGTCTTGTAACAAGCCTGTTAAGTAACCATTGCACACTACCAAGCCTGTTAGGTAAACATTTAAGTCTGTCAGAAATGCACTGTAAACATTTAAGAAAAAAATTCAATGTGGTAGGTCTCTGACGTATCCCAAATAAATTCATATATTTTTTGTAACAATAGTTCGAACACCAGAGAATGTATTGCAAAGCCAAACTTTGGATATGCCAACATATCAAACATTGCCATAAATTTACCTAGCATAAACTGCTAAACCAAACATTCGAATTAATGGTAGCATTAATCCACCTTCGACGAATGCATAACAAAATTTATGATTCAAAAAAGACCATATACTACCAAATACTTTGGAAATGCAAACATATTTTACATTGAGAATAGCGAAGGCGGCAATAAGACCTCCAATCCTTTGTCCAATCAGATCTTGACAAACATGATACTTTTTATTATATAAAAATCGATGTTTTCACTTCCCTTGTTCCAACAATAGACAATAGGGAATTTTTTCTGGTCAACGCACAAGCTAATGCCAGGTCAATGATTTATCGATCGCTATAGTCCCTCTATGCCTACAGTAGGGACTAATAATAATAATTTATTTTTAAGGTTAAGCTCAAGCTAAACACCAAATTTGTGTATGAGACTTTCTTGTTTATGGGACAAGGGGTCCCCTCATTAAGTGATTTGACTGCTAAACTTTACAAAGGTATACATACCCTACCCCCTCTAACCTATGACCTCCAAGGAGGGAACACATATTCTTAACCATTGTAGTCTAATAATTTTAAATAAATAAATAACAGTGTTTTAAAGTAAATTAAGTAACGACTTAATGTGAGATCACTCGATCTCGGTGATAATTGCTCGGAAAAAGTAAAAAAATCTAATAGTTAGACTTGTCCAGAAACTATTAAAGGTATAAAGAAGTAACATCACTTTTATTTTGCTTTTAGGCTATGCACAAATAATACAATATTACAAGTTTAAGTGTTTCATTTTTTTCCTGTAGAAAACATTACTCAATTATATTTATAATATAATGTGTTCTCACAATAGGTTACATCATCGAAAAATAAACAACTGGCGGGAATATCTTTCTCCTACAATTTGTCTACCATCCAAATTGTAGGAGATAGATCAGAGCAGGGAGAAAGTTATTTCAGATTACAACAAGTCTGAAAGGAGATGAGAGAAGTTATGTAGAGAATATCAAGATTTGTTGCTACAATGGGTCCAAAAAATTTAGTAATATACTGAAAAAGCCTACAAAAATTGGTGCATCCAGTCCTAAAATATTTTGATAACATGTGTGGGGCCCCCATGTGTTGAAATAATGTAACTGCAAAGAGCATTCTTATTATTATTTTATTATTGGATTAAATCCCCATTGCGGATTAATCATGTCATTATTATTGTTATTGTTATTGGATTAATCCCCATTGAGGATTAATCATGTCAGTAATTGTATAAGGACCAAATCCCCTTTTGCGGATTGCTCATCGGAAAATTACAAAGTGCAGAATAAGAAGTTGGCCCCAGCAATTATAATTGAAGACTCAGAATTAATTAAAGGTGGGTTTACCCACCCAGAGTGAGAGGTCGGCCCTGCCAGATTGTGACCTTTCACACGTGCCAATTTGATATAAATAAGAGGCTAGCGCCTCACTTCTAACACACAACTCACTTGCTCATTCTCTTATGAGGCAAGCTGCAATTACAAATTGGAGAGAGGAGAAGAAGTGTGGTGCATCTCTTGGGGAGGACTTTCTGTATTGGTTTGAGTTATCTCTTGAACATTGTATAATATATTCATGATAAGGAAGTTTTTGCTGGGTTTTCTTCCCCTAGAGGGTTTCCCAGGATAAATGTTGTGTCTCTTGTGAATGTGCATTTCTCAGTGATCTTCTTCTTATTATGCTCTTATCTATTGAAATGCAAAGAACTATAATAATGGCATAAACATTAACATCATGGACGTCCAACCATTGGTTGTGAGTGATCAAGTCTGCTTTTTTTCTGTAATGTTGTCTTTGATAGCAGGTTCTCTTCCCTGTTGTACTCTCGGGAGGTATGTGTGAAGATGAGCTTCTTGAAGTGACATTGTAGTAATATGATTATGTCCTTCCAAGCCAGGAGTGTGATCGTTTGAAGCTTGTCGTTGTGGTTCAAACAATCTATGATAACCCTAGAGTTGTCGATCAATTGAAGGTGTTTGATGTTTAGTCTGGAGGCCAAGTGAAGTGTAGCCCAGGCACCCAATAGCTCTGCCCTTGTGTTGGTGCCCGGGCCACAACAGAATTTCCATCTATAAAAGGAGTTTTTATTGATTCTTATAAGTCCACCTACACCACTCATTGTTCCACTGCGTTGTGTTGCACCATCAAACCACCCCGTAGGTGTATCCTTTGTGATAAGTGAGATAGTTAAAGTCTTTTTTTCCCCAATGGTTGGGTGTATGTTTATCCAATTTTGGTACAAGCCAATAGTTTTATATGCAATAGTGCTAACAGTGGGGGCTTTGTTGTTGAAAATATTAGTGTTTCTGGCCATCCAAATAAACCAATTGACTAGTGGAGGAAGTAGTTAGTAGTTGCCCTCGCTGGATGTCCAATGGGAAAAGCAGGCAGAGATGGAGGTCCCATTCCAGACAATGCTTATGTGATGGTCCAGTGCAATCTTGTTCCAAACTAGGTGAGTGAAGTGGCATTGTGTAAAGAGATGTTGAATTGTTTCTTCATCCCTGTAGCAAAGTTGACAGATGTTGGGGCCAGTCCATCCTTTCGACAACTAGCCAAGTAAATATCTTTATATTTAGTTGTAATTTCCAGGTCCAGAGGTGCTTGCGCCATCCAGTAATGCTGCTTTGCGAGGCTATGTTAGTGACAACAGAGTATATATTTTTTATGGAGATGTGGCCCGAGTTGTCTCCACCATCCCACAAGAATTGATCCTCTGCATCATGGAGATAAATTCCCGCTCGAGTAAGCTCCAGAAAAAATTTGTCCCACTCCACAGCCAGTTCTGTAGGTATCTCCAAATCGTGATCGGTTTTCCAGCCGACTGTCGAGATCTCGAGTTCATTGCATTGCATAGCTTGGAATAGAAAATATGTGTTTTTTGTGTTCAATAGTGAGGTTATTTATGGTGACAGGAATGATGCTTGACCGAGCCCTGTAATACAATCCTTTCCGATTACAATTGAATGGCCAGAGCCTGGATTCCAACAGAGCCAGTTTTGGATCCAGAGCGTTAATTTCACTAAGTTCCTCCATATCTAGGACACAGCCCTTGTGTGAGTGGATCTTGTGCGGAGCCAAGATGCGACGGAGGTGTAAGGAAAGTATTTATATTTAATAACAGAGCTCCATATGCCATTTGTAGTCAAAACACGCTAGAGGGAGTTAGCAGCCAGAGCTTTGTTGAATTTAAAAATATTTCTAATTCCCCATCTACCCTTGATTTTTGGTTTTTCCAGTGTTTCCTAGTTGCAAAGGTGCAACTTGTTATGGTCCTTTTTGCCCGACCAGAGAAAGTTATAGGTGAGTTTTCTGAGATTTTCCAAGTCCAGTGTGGGGATAGCTGCAAGCGCCATCCAATATATCGGTTGTCCTTCGAGGGCAGCTTTGATGAGTGTGTGTCGGCCTCCAATGGAGAGCCATTTGTTACACTAGTGTCCTACTTTTTTTTCCACCTTTGAAATGAGCCATTCCCAGTCTGAAGCCTTAAAGTGTTCTGCTTTGATGAAGTAGCCAAGGTAGTGGAAGCCTTGTGATAGGTGGATGAAGGTGTGTGGAAAGATGCCCTTCAGTTGATCCAAAATCTGATCTTGTATATTGGCGTAATGAAATGTCAATTTGGACTAGTTGATTTGTAAGCCCGTGGCACAACAAAAAATATTCAAGAGTCCATCGATTTCCCTCCATTCTATTGGAATTTCATTTTTCATTATGAGAACATCGTCGACGAAGAGGAGGTGTAGGATTTTGACCAGCCTAGAGACTTTGATCCCTGTAATTTTGTCTTATGCATGGCTTTTTTTGAGGAGGAGACTTAAACCTTCCATGACCATGATGAAAAGGAGCGGTGAGATTGGGCAGCTCTGTCACAGGCCTCTGCCACTATGGAAGAAGGAGGAAGGTTCTCCATTTACCAACACAACAAATGTTGCACTTGTGACGCAACTCATAATTCAATTTATAGTAGATTGATTGAAACATGCCTATGTTAAAATTAGTCTGAGAAAGTCCCAGTCTATGTCGTCGAAGGATTTTTTAAGATCTAACTTGAGGATGAGAGCATGAGAGTTTTTATGGTTAATGTTGTGCAAGCATTCTTGTGCAGTGCCAATAGCATCAAGAATTTTTCGGCCATTTAAAAAACCTAGTTGTTCGCCTGATAGTGAACATGAGAGTATCGGTTTGATTTTATAAATAAGCTTGTAGCAAAGATTGCAAAGTGAAATCGGTCTACAATCGTCCAAAGTAATCGAGTGGTTTGCTTTCGGGATAAGATTCAAGAAAGTTGAGTTTAGTTCCCCAGAAACCTTACTATGGGGTCTTGAATCTTCCACTAGCTCCAAAAGCTCAATCCCCACCAGATCGAAGAAATGCAAGTAGAAATCTATGGTCCAGCCATCTGGGCCTGGGATTTTATCCTTAGAGAAGGATTTTAGAGAAACTTGTACCTCCTGTAATGTGCAGGGCCTTTCCAAGTTCGTGGAATCCTCTACTGTGACAAAGCGAGGAAAGAATTGATCCACCGTAACATGATCTTGTAGGTGGGCTTGTGGTCTTGCCTCATAGAAGGATTTAAAATAACTAGAAGATGTTGTCTCGATTGCTTGTTGTTTGCTATGTTTTGTACCTGTATCATCAATAATATCCCAGATATGTTTTTTGTTTCTGGATGAGTTGGCGAATTGATGGAAAAAATTGTTGTTGAGGTCTCTGCATTTTATCAAATTGACTCTACTCCATTGCCTCTAAAGAGCTTCATCTGCCAGCAGTATCTTGTTCCGTTCAAATTCAAGTTGTTTTAATAGTTGATGCTTGTCCCCAGCGTGCCCATCCAACAAATCAATTTGGTGTAGTTCTTTGAGTTTTTTCTCTAGCTCAAATAAATTTTGTAGTGCATGTCTTCTATTCTTAGTAGCCCATCTTTTTATGCATGTTTTTAAGTGCTTCATTTTCCAAATGAAGCGTTGTTGTATACTCATTTCTCGCTAGAAAATGGGGTCTTTCCAAATGGAGTTGACAATAGCAATGAATTCTTCTTCAAAGAGACAACAAAAGTTCAATTTAAAGGGATAGGAAATCCATTCAACAGGTGCGCCGAATTGTAGCAAGATCGATCTGTGGTCTGATAGATATGGTGCATCCACCCAGGATTTGATCCTACCATCAGTTGTAGCAAGAATTTCATAAATAATGCAATGACATAGTTGTTTAGTGATGGATTCCAATCCCCCTCTGTGATTGTGCCAAGTTGGTGTCAAGACATCCGGAGGGAAGTCAACCAACCATGCACTTGGAAAAGTGAGATAAAATATTTGGCCAAGGGGTCTTGGGTGACGGAGGCTCCCCAAACTTCGTCGGAGCTTGTGGTGAAATTCAAATCCCCATCAATGATTAAATTTGTGAGATCAAGCAGGCCATGAGACTCCACTTTATCCCCCCCAAAAAAAATTGTTTAAGCAAGGACCATATGAATTAAGAAAACTGATCTACAGATTATTCCACCGGCAGGATCCAATTAGTAGAATGTCGCCACAACTCGAAAAGGGGTTTAAGTCAAATTTTGTAGGGTCCCAAGTGGAAGTTAAACCCCTAGATTTTTCCAACGAGTTTACAGAGCAAGTGTGTCAGTCAGGTCGAAACTTGTTTAGAAAAGATCTGGCTTTTTTTCCATCAACCAAGGTTTTCGGGATGAAAATAATGTTTGGGGAAGTCCGAGAGAGTAGTCTTCTAAAGGCAGAGGATTTAAGCCCCTCCCCCACCCCTCTGATATTGAGGGAGAGCAAGATCATTATTTGGTTCTCGCTAGGGATTTCATGCCTCTAAGCGCCCCAATGCCAGTGTGTTGTGTTTGTGTATCTATAGAAGTAGGTAATGAAGGCCCCTCTTTGCGGCGAGCACTTCTAGTTTTGATCGGGGTGTGTTCATAGTCAATCCCTCTTAACCAGGTGTGTGCTTTTCCCTGGTCCAGACTTGGATTTTTCCTGTGTCCTGGGATTCTTTCCTCTAAATGTGGCAAGTGGACCGACTTCCCCAGAAAAATGGGTAAGGGGGAAGGAGTGTGAACTTCTTTAAAGGACGGAAGGAGTGTCTCCAACACATCATTGAGTGTATTGTCCCCTAGATTAGTTTCACTGGTACCCGACAGAAAGTGAAACATCCCCTGTTCATGTGGCGTAGGTTCATGGCTCAATGACTCCAAATGTGAAGAGGGAAAGTTGTCGGGGGGAGTAACCCGCGAGGTGGAGGCCCAAGGATGGGCAGTAGTCGAAGGATCAAAAGGGGGTGAGGTCGAGGAGGAGGGTATCGGTGTGGATAGTGCAGCTGGAGGGGGAATCGGTTGGGCGTAGTCTGTAGTAGGAGTGTGGGGGGAAGAGTTCACTTGTTGGTTCGAGTGCCCATCAGGTAAGTAGGTAGAGGAGTGTAAGGAGGTAGAACTTGTAAGTGGTATAGTCTATGTCGAATGAGACCGAGGAGTGGAAGCACTCAATACCCGAGTTGGGGTAGTGTCCAATAGGTATTTTTCCCAGGATGTTAGAGAGAAGAAAAGAGAGGGACAAATGGACTTGAGCTTACCGGTGACCGAGTCTGAGGCGGTTGGTTCCCCAAATTCTAGGAGGTCCAAAAAGGAAGGTTGAGTGTTCACATCCGAAGAGTCCATCCTAGTGGAGAGTTCGAGTATTGTGTCCTCGTATTGTTCCTCATCAATGCAACCCAGGAAAACGTTTCTAAGATGACCCGTTTTTCTGCAGAGTGTGCACCTGAAGGGGATGCCTAGATAGTCCAGGCTTTGTCGAAATAGTTTGCCTCTCCAGTCAATGTCAATGTTTTCAAGCAATCCATTGTGTATGTCTATCTCCACCATGACTCTAGCCACCTTCTTTTCCGAGCCTGTGGGTGACTGTGGGTCCACGCAGATGTAGCAACCAAGTGTGTTACCTATGGCCTCGAGAGATTTCTGGTTCCAGAGATGTAGGGGAAGTCCAGGGAGGAGGACCCATAAATGCCTCAAGCGAAAATAGTCCTGTGTGGGATCGAAGTTGATCCAACATCGTTTAAGCATGAGGCTACCATCATCCAAAGTCCAGAGTCGCTCTAGTATGGATGTGGAGTCCTTTGGTGTTTTGAACCTGAAGCAAAGCCAACCTTGTTTCAAGTGGGTCATCTCCATAACATAGCCCAACAATGGCCTCCAGGTTTTATGTGCTTATGCACCCACTCTATTAGATTAGAACGACATAGATGTTTATAAGAGATTCTGCCCACTAAAGCGCAGAGGCTTAGGGAGATCAAGTCTTCTAAGTCGATATCATTACTGAGGACCATTTTTCTCTTTGTTTTTTTTTTAACACCAAGGTCTATACTGTGATTTTTTATTGCCGCTAGGAGTGACACCAGTCAGGCGTTTGTGCAGGTGCAAGCCTATCGGTCTCAACTGAAACGTGTTATTTTTATCCCCACGAAGGGTGGATATAACAGATGGGACAATCGGTGAAGTGCCAAGGAGAGTAGGAGGGAAGCTGGCTATGGAGGGTGTCTGAGTGAAATTCGAGGAGGGTGGCAGGCGAGGCAGGAAAATCGTGACTGGTGGGTTTGTGTAGTGTTCAGTCTGTGTAGGTTTCAGGATGTGAAGTGGGTAGGAGGGTGGGACCAGTGAAGAAGTCGGAGGATGGATAGAGGAGCAAAAAAGTTGTGAGGTCCCAAACCAATGGGAGAAGGTGTGCGCATTTCTGGCAAGCTCATCCGTCGAGGTGAAGAGGCCCTCATTGTTCCATAGGGCCTCTTCAACTGCCCCCATTAATGCGATGACATCCCTCTCCATCAGTGTGAATCTCAAGATTGTATAGTTCCCCCCTTGTCGTGTAACAATGTGTGGCATAGTGTAAAGGTTGGTGGTATAAGTATGGTCAGTACATCCAGTCCAAAGGAGTGAATGGAGCTAAGGAGCATAGTGTGTTAGGTGGAGGGTTGTGTCGGGTGATTGACAGAGGGAGGGCTGCAAGAAAGGTGTCTAGTTCGGTAGGGCCATGATCCGCGAAGCCCCCAAAGTGGAAGTAGCTATGTTTCAGGGGAGCAATGCTTGTTTTAGTGTCGAGTCCATGACCGCCAGAAGTTTAAGTGTTTTATAATTATTATTATTATTTGCTTTTGAATAGATACAACTAATATTAAAACATTTCTAAGAGATAGGCATAAGCAACTTTACCACTTGTTCATAATGGTTTTTTCTCAAATTTGAAAACATTGTATTGAGAATTGAAGTCAATCTCAAGCATATTTTAAAAGTATTGTCATAGAAGGTTAAATTGCATAGTTAATGGAATCGTGTTCATAATATCTACAAATTACAAAAAATAATTAAGGTTAATGATTTAACCCGATAGCCAACATATATATGTGTTTTTTTTTTTTTTCCTTATAACTTCATGACCCAAAATCACTACCTAACTAAACGTTTTATAAAATTATAATCTCCATATTCTAAATTACAAAGCATTATTCATGAACATCTAAATTTTACTAGCAATTCACAAATCTCATATCTTATAGAAAAGTTATAAAAATTTGAAAATATTAAAAACAATTTGTGAAAATTAATTGTTCTTTTGTTCTTCACTTCAATGTTTTCTTTCCCTTACTTGGAAGTATGCTAATTTATGATAATCCTAAAAATATAAATCAAATTTAGGAAAAAATGGAACTTTCCATTCCAAAAACGACAAACATGAGATAACCAACAAAGTATTCCATGTTACTAAATTAAGTGACATATTTCATATGACTAAATCAAATTTATTTATATTTATATTTATATTTATATTTATGAACATTATATTAAAATGATTAATTGAGATTGACTCCAGTCGCGAAAACGTGTGGAAAATTCATCTTCAAAAAAGATATTTCATTTAAATCAATGTGAGTAGGATATTCTATGTGACTCTCAAATTCTAAGCAAAAATAAAGGAGCCACCTCCATTATTTGTTGACGACCTCGAGAAACTTCACAAATGTCGCTGTCACTTCACAAATATCTGTGTGGAAATTGCAACCCTGACTCCTTACAACTTTCTTTCATGTAGTATTCAGATTTCATAAAAAAGAGTTTAATTAATAAAATGCTTCCCTCACCAAATAATTTTAAATTGAATTGCAATCTCACTTGACTTGTCCCTAACTCACAACTTCCTTTCATGTAGTAGTTCAGATTTCATAAAAAGGAGTTTAATTAATAAAATGCTTCCCTCACCAAATAATTTTAAATTGAATTGCAATCTCACTTGACTTGTCCTTCTTACAATTGGAAAGCAGGAACCAAAAAGGAAAATGCCCTCTTTTCCCTTATAGAGATGGGTGTGGGCATATTATTTAAAATTGTTCATATTTGTAGTTATTGATTCTCTTAAATCTAAAAAAATTATTTATATAAATTATATAAGAAAATAAAACTTTTTTTTAAATGTTAATAAACACTTTAGTTTTGTACTTGTATAAAATGTTAATTTGTTTTATTAAAAAAATAATATTCATTATTGTAGCACAATAGAACCTCCAATTGATAATTGATAGGCATCTGAACTTGGTATTACATGAAATGTTGAATACTCCTAGCAAATTTCACAATATTAATATTTATTTTAGACTAAATAAATTTATAGTGTATGAAATAATACTAAGCATAGTACAGTTGATAGGCATCTGAACTTGGTATTACATGAAATGTTGAATCCTCCTAGCAAATCTCACAATATTAATATTTATTTTAGACTAAATAAATTTATAGTGTATGGAATAATACTAAAATTATTATTCTAGTAGCAAGAATAAATTTTAAAAATTTTTAAAATAACAATTTTTGGAATAGAAGACTTTTGATGTTTAGGAAAATTAAACTAAATTCTTTTTATAAGACAAGTTGATTTCATTTATGGAATTTCCTCAAAATCATTTTTTTCAATTTTTTTTAAATGGAAGAAGGGTCTTTCGTCAATCTTTTTCTCGTGCTAACTCATAGAGGATATTAAAACATTTTGGAAAAAAATATGATCAAAAATATAATTTTCACTTTTTTAGATTACAAAAGAATATATTTACAAGAAAAATTATATTTAGATAATGGAAAACTGTAAAATTGACGGAACTTTTGTTTATCTTAAGAGATCAAGAATTTCCATCTTCATTTTTCATATTTAGAAGTTGTAACTTTCCTAACAAATCATGTATGTCTTGCGGACTTAACTTGAGCTCTCTTCACTACAACTCAATACCTTCCTTTCTAGACACAACCAAACTTCATTCATTTTTACATTTGACTAGTTTAATTTCTAACTTGGAATTAAGCTTCAAACTCTTTCTTTGGATTTTCCTATTTAGGGCTTGAGTTCCATTTTCCTACAATAACCTTCTTTAATCTAACCAAAGACCTTTATTCAAATTTATCCCAATGAATTTCAATGGACATAATGAGAAGAAAGATCGACTTTTCATTT
>JZKD02S0974142.1:109493-119720 GCA_000966675.3 Picea glauca | reverse complement strand
AGCTCAAAGATTTTCCCATTAAACTTCTCGATCTCCATCTTCGAATTGCTTGCCATTTCTTTTCACCTGAAAAACAATACCGCAGATCTCCCACTGTAACAAGGCTTATCACAGTGTCGAGCCAAACCCTTGATGATAAAGGCGTCCCCCTGAAGCCAATAAAGCTCTAATACCAAATGTAAATTCTAACCTTGTACAATATCTACTGCAAACTGGTATTCAGAAAAGAATAGAAAAGATACAATGGAAAATACAAACATTACACAAAGATTTTTCACTTGGAAACCCAAACCGGGAAAACCAGCATATATTATATTCATACATTGTGTTACATTGTTTACAATACAATATACATATAGGAGCCAACGGCATTCAAAACCCTAACCCAATGACCTGGATTAGTCCAAAACCCTAATTCCTTAACCGGAAATAGAAAACCATCGGCAAAAAACCATGTGCCGAAAAAATCACCTAAATATCATGTGGTCCCGGAAATATGTCGTCCCGAAAAAAAAAAAATCGAGGGCGCTGCCCCCGAACCCCCACGCAGGGGGCTCCGCCCCCCTGCGCACCCGGTGCAGACGCTCAGACACTACTACTCGTGCAAAGAATATAACACATACCCAACAAATAAGCTATGTCCATATCTCCAATGGCTTCTGACCCATTATGTTATCGTACCATATCCTTATATCGTTTCCATTTCTTGGAATCCAGGTGAGTTTTTCTCATATTAGAGGGATTGCATATTTGATTCACCTCCATATGTGGGATTCGTTTTGGTCATCTATCTTTTCATTCTTGACCTAAAGTACTTTTTCCACTATACCTTTTTCCACCAATTAAATTTCCTACTAATAAATCTCCATACAATTTCCCCCTCCCATTGCTAGGTTGAAGTGCAGGATCTATTATGCCCAAACCTCTTCTATCTTTTGGTGCTCTTACAACTGACCATCTTACCAAATGATATTTATTTGTGTCGATTTTTCCTCCTTGCCACAAAACCTTCTCAAATCTTGAGTTATTCTTTGCATTACTCCGATCGAAGGCAACATGGTTGAGCATTGGAAGACAAGGAGGGAAGAGAGAATTGATTTGAGAAGAATAACGTGCCCAACTGGATTTAACCACTGCAAACCCCACTACTAAAATTTACACTTGATTTTATCCAAGATGTTTTTTCGTGTTTGGGTAGAAAGGGTTTCTTAAGGAGAGAGGCATACCAAGGTACTTGAAGGAGGTCCACTTTTCTTGAAACAAAAACTACATCATTCTGGAGATGTGTTGTAGGATCTGTAAGCGTGCATTCCATCCAAATAAATGTCTATTTTGCTTCTTGCTTTGCCGTGACCTAAGGCACAGATAAAAGAATCGAAAACAGACTTGAACATTGATGTAATAATAATGGAGGCTCCTCAACCAATCAAGATGGTATCATCCACAAACTATGAATGATTTATGCTCTTTACTTCTCTTACAATTTTTATTCCCGGTAGGTTGCCTATTAAACTTTCATGTTCCAACTTCCTACTCAAGGCTTCGGCCATCAGAATATAAAGAAAATAGGATGGGGGCATCCTTGCCTCAACCCTCTACTAATCTAGAGGAAAGGCATTGGCCTACCATTCACTAGTGGGGAAATCCATGGTGTGCTAATGCAAGCATCTATCCATCTAGTGACCAAAGAACTGAATCTGAATTTGTGAATAGCCTCTTGAACTAGAATTATATTGTCTACTATATGTCTTTTCTACTTGAATCCCCCTCAGTTCTCCTATATTGTCTTTGGGGGAACCTTCCTTAGTTTGTTTTCCATGATCCTCATCATTATTTTGTAGGAGGCATTGCACAGAGAGATGGATCATAATCTATCAAATGAGGATCGATTTGCCTCTTTTGGAATCAGAGTTGAGAAAGAGGAATTTGTGTTTCCTCCCATCTTGTAAGATTTCTTAACATACCTTAGCATTTGAATAATATCATACTTAATCGACTCCCAACGGGATATATATAAATGTATGGTAAAGTCGTCCAGACCTAACCCCTTGTATAGATCTAAGCTCCACATTGCATTAATTACTTCAAATTATTTGATTTAGTTTATAAGATTTGCATTGTCCTCCGAAGAGGCAAGCAAGGGGATGTTGCTAAGAAGTTCAGCAATAGCACCGAGGTTTTCTCCTTGAGCCCTCTTATTCTGAATATAGATCTTGAAAATGATCCTTAGCTATTGTTTTTATTTCCTAAAAAATTGCAACCTTTTTACCATCTTCCAATGGAATTTCTTTAATGTTATTCCTATAACATCCCCAATTTTAATCCTCACAAAATGTAATTGTATAAATATTTTTTTTTGTGATTGGAGGAATCAACAACTAGTCGTGCATGTACTCGCATGACATGGGGTCATGTTATCCAACTGCTACCACTATAACCTCCACGTGTTCCCACAATTCCCCATACATGACACATAAGATAAGCCGAAGTTTCGAACCAGTGACTTCACATAACATAGTGCCTTAACAATACACTCCATCACCGACTTCCCTACACCTAGGGGGCGTAGTTGTATAAATGTGATTTAGGCTAGTGAGCCGATATGTTTGGGTCAAAGAGCTCGTATTGATTAATATGACTAAGTGTCGAGATATGTAAAATGTATACTGAAAATTATTAATAAAAATAACAATCATTGGTTGCGACATGAGAGAGACGATAACGATAGGAGGCTATGATTCCACAAGAGAGGGGGATAAAGGGGATTTCATTCATGGGTATTAATTCAAACCCACATTCCTGGATTTTATTATCATTGTGTATAACCTTATAATTGATGTTGAGTGTTCCCAAAGCCAATCATTGAATTCATGTAAGAGGGTGGGTGTGAGGAGTCACATCCCAGATTTATTGGGACCATGGGGCTGAAGTAGAATCATCTTTAGGAAGAGTGAGAGTCAAGCAAACAAGGGAGAAGAAGGGAAAGTTGTATGGAAAAACTAGAGAGTTTTTACATGCAGTTTTTGGGCAGGAAGAGAGGAGTTGAGAGCTGGGAAGAGCACCAACCATGTTGTGCTTGAAGGAAGCCAATATCAGGTTTTGTTTTATGTTGGAAATGTGGCATGTGTGCCTGTAAAACGGGCTATAATCATGTAGTGTGTTTTTCTATTGAGGAAATGGCTTAAGAGCCTTGTGAAGGCTATTGTGAGCACTCTTAGAGTAGTTTAGAGTTCCTAGAGTCCCCAACCGAGATATACCTGGCCAACTGAGTGCACTGTAGGCCCTAATAAAAAAATGGTACAACTCGATGGAGTGATAGCAATGAAGGGGGTGCATTCCTTGGGTTGTGTAGGTTGTGGGGAAGAGAAATGGTGGATTGGAACTGTTGTTGGAGTAGAATCTGGGTTTTGGGCTATTGAGTGTGGAGAGTGAACAACCAAGAGGGTCGGATCTTCTTATGGACTCATAGCCTCAACTCAGGGGTGGGATGTTGTTTAGATTTGGAACAGTAGAGACTATGGTTGGGAGTAACATCCTTCATATGCAACCAATTGGTTAAGTTTATAAACAGATAAGTGTTATGTTGTTTTATTATGATTATTTTGTTGTGTAAATAAATATTTGAATGATGTGTGTGTTTTTTGTGTGCTTACTGGATGCATTCACATTTTTATAAATGTTGTTATATGCATGGGTAAATCAACGTGTTTTTTTTCTATAATTTTTATGGCCCTATTGCCCTTAGGTTTTCTTTTATATGTATGAGGCATTTTTAAATTTGGCTTTAGTGGGCTAAGTCATTTTTGCAGTGACGAGACTCAGCTTGGAGGATGGGTACCTTACAATTCCTTTGCCTCCTCACCCTAGCTTGATAGCGAAACAATTTTGTGTTGTGATCCCTAGATGTTAACCATAGGCTCCTTGACTTAAGTCTCCAAATTTCTTCTTCAATTCTAAAAGCCTTATGCATATTTTGACATTTTTTTTGCTTTTCCTTTTGTAGCTCTTCCATCACTTTTCCCACTTCTAGCTTTCCTTGAACCAAATTAAGTTGAGAGAGAAACAAATCCTTCTATAAGGATGGGGACAAGTAAAAGTGTTTAACCTAATTTTTGAGTGCCAATTTCACTGACCTTAACTTCTACTCCCAAATGTAAATAGGTGAGACCAAAATCCAAGTGCGTCAAACATTGGAGATAATGTCCATTTATTTTTCATCTTGTAGCCACAAGGGGTTAAATATGAAAGGGAAGGGACTATAATTAGTGGAATATTCAAGAAATAACAAAATTGGCTTATAATTAGAAATGGCAGAAGGAATTATTTTAGAATAAATGAGAAAATATTGAGATAAAATATCGCTATGAACACAAAAATGGTCTAGCCTTGTTGTTATATTCCCTGGCCCAATCCTTTTATTAGACCAAGTGAACTTCCCTTTCGAAGGATTGATATCTACTAGGTCCCACTCAGCCATTATGTCCTCCATCTTTTCACAGAAAGGATCCCTAACAATGTTCCCCCCTCTTTTATTCTTATTGTTCAAAATGACATTGAAGTCTTCCCCTGTGATGTTATTATGTGACTCTTCTAAATTTTGGAGAGACAAGAGTGGGTTCCAACAAAATTGTTTTTCTCTATAAGCCATTGAAATGTAAACATTAACCGGATTAAACTTCTTTATTGTTTGGCTATGTACATAGGAAATACGTGTTTGTATGCTCATTTGCAAAAAAAGGCCATCATAAGACACTTAAAACTATAATTTATAATAATGCCCAAAAATTATTGCTTGGAAAAAACCCTAAGATCTAATAATCATAACCTTAACATGAATTTAGAACCAAGTGTGAATGTTGAACTAGACGAAGTTGTACCAAACCATAGGCCATAAGAACCTCAAAATACACATGGGAAAGTCTCCAAAAATGCTTTAGAAGTCCATGATTAAAAAATTGCTAGTTTCTAGATCATTTCTAACATGACCCTAGATGACCACCTAGATCAAATAAGCCCATTGTTGCGACTACTTGATCTAAATAGTTTCAAACACAAAAGCATGTTAGGATAATGTTTAATGAAATCCCTACACTATGTTTTCAGTGGGAAGAGGGAGTTGAAAGTTTTGTAAAGTCTTTGGCAAGGAGGACATTTGTTTTGGACATGATAATTGAATATTCAATTGTCAGTACAAAGAAAAATATTCACCTTAATGTGGTGATTCACTTGGATCAACTGTGATTGCACTTTGTTAGTAAGTAGTTAGATGATGATTGTTTGATATGTAAACATAACAATATAATGAAGTCAACCTTATATTTTGGTGCTTGTTTGTGTGGAGGCAACAAAAACAAAGGGGCACGCTCGTCCAATAATTTTATGAACACTTCCACAATGGGTAAGGTTATCAAGGATAAACGATTTCCTTTATATGGGGAAAGTGCAAGGCACTTAACAATCTATTTCTAGATTCACTACACCCAACTCCACATTTGTACTAAACAAGGACCCTATCTTAGCATTTTGTGTGGAGAAGGTTGCCTCAACTCAACTTTTAAGCTCGTTCTAGCATAGGTCAACAAAGAGGAGTAGTATTTTCTGCTCATGGAATTTTTTATAGGTTCAACAACCTATGGCCACACTTGAAGAAACTCCACACATGGATACAAGTGACCTGAGGGCATTTTTTAAGACAATTATTGTGTCCACATACAATAGGTTTTTTCACTATGGAGTTTATTTCTAATTCAAAGAGCTATTGTTTTTACAAAGGGCGTTGGTTTCTAGATGGCTTTTCTTTATTCATAACATTGTGGAAACGCTACTTGAACCTGTATAAATGAGCTCTAGTGGCGTTTGCAATATGAGTCAAACTACCTTATCTCCATTTGAACAATTGAGGCTATGAGACCTTAACAATTATTAGCAATTCTTTGGGTACATCCATATCCTTGGCCACATAAACCTATAAATATGTTTTTACTACCTACACCATGATATCAATTTATCTAAACTTAAAGAAAAGGTTCTCTAGATTATTATGTTGAAAAGTGGCAACCAAACATTGGACTCAACTTTTAGACTATATAAACATCGTGTTTCAGTGCAAACGTTTCTTTAACCATGGTCATTTGGTGGCTACTTGTCTAAAGGCAACATCTTCTTTAGCTTCAAAATGAAAGACTTAAAATCCTTCTTGGTGGAAAGACTCGAAGATGGAAAGACTTCTTTGGATTCAAAAGGAAAGATTCAATAGCCCTCTTGGTGAAAAGACTTGAAAATATGAAACTATTGAGTAAAGCCAAATAGTGAAAAGACTTGAAAATATGAAACTATTGAGTAAAGCCAAATAAGACTCCATAGGACTTTGAACCTACACTTTTTGTCACTACAATTGTTGCATCAATTGAGAATAATGGGAGAGAATAATGGGTAAACCCTTGTCATAACTAAATCTTAAACTTAACTTTTATAGTGAAAACAAATGAAATGTTCCTGAAGAAAAATATTATGCTTTTAAATCAATGTCACTCCTATATTCTATAGGACTCTCATCTTTCAAATATTGATTATAAATACATGCATAATAATTAATAATTAGTTGGCCAACTACATATGTAAAATTAATTCATAAAACAAATAAAAAATTAAATAAAATTATACAAAATTATTTTTTATTAAATTGAAACGAATAAATAATATTATTTAAATCCAACTCTAAAAAGAAAAGAAAAATAACAATAAAAAAAATAACAAACACTATTATATTATAGTATGCAACTTTCCAAAACTAAAAGACTATTGATATGTATAAGACAAACAAATAAAACAACTTTCCAAAACTAAAAGATTATTGATATGTATCCAATTGCAATTAGAGACAAAAACAAATTAAAAAAGAAATGATATCATTATTTGTCTAACTATTTTCTTTCCAATAAAACATATCGTGCTAAATAAGTTAGGTTAACAATTTCAATATATAATATATAATAGGAATTATCATTTTATATCATAAATATTTCAAAATCTAATTATCTCTATTCATTTTTATACAATTTCAAGTCGAAGAGGGATAGACAGTGATAATTATACAGCTCGGATGATGTCATTATATATAAAAAAAATCTAAAAATAAATATAGACAAAGAGTTTGTCTTGATAAAAAGACTTACATGGTGTCTAAATGTCTTTTTTTATACTTTCATTGCTTCTAAAAATAGAAGCAGAGTATTGCGTCTAAGAGTACAAATTTTAGTTATAGTAAAGCGTGTTTGGCAAGATAATAATTTCAGAAATGAAAACAATAGTCGACTAATAAGAGGAAGGACTAAGTCCAAGCTTTGGGAGTCCAATCTGAAGTTAAACACATGCATAATTAGTTTGCTAATAATTATATAGTTACGGAGATTAAGGAATCGTACATTCTTACGTGTTCTAAGGAATTAAAGAATTATGGTGGTACATCTACACCACCTCCACAATAGAAAATTGTTACTTTTCATTAAAAAAAAATAGTTCACAATACCACCCAACAACATGTAACTAACCAAGGTTATTTTAACGAGGTTCAAATTTAAATAGTTGTCATTATAAACTCTATGCTAATGTTAATAATATGCAAGTCATCACCTAAGAAGAAACTTATGACTTTACAAACTTAATGTTTCATGTATATTCAGTTGAAGCTCGGGAAATCAAAACAATTTTTACAAAAGTGTGTTAATGTCATTTGCAAGATTATGTAAGATTCTATATAAAAAGTGCACATACATAATTATAATGTGGGTATAGGTTTTCGAAACCCTATGCAGTGTCACTTCCAATTTCACACTAAATTCAAGAGAATCGCAGCTTTGAAATTCGATCATAAAATCAACAAGCATCATCTATAGTTCACAGTGGTAAATGGAGGCAGCTAAATTACCTTATTGAATGCCCAATATCCGATCTTTACTCCCCAAAAGCTATGCATCTTATCGTACCACTATGGAAATAATGTTTGAAAAGGTTAGGGGCATGTAGTTGGAGCTTATCGATCGACGTTCAAAAGATTGGGGAAGTTTCACAGCTCCGATGAGAAGGGTATCGAAGAATATTCCCTTCCTTGGGAAACGTGTTATCTCGAGAAAAATGCACAATAAGTCCACGAATGAATATTTGTTTCGCACAACATGGATCAATTGTCGTCGACCAAGTCATAAAATTGTCACCATGTAAGCATAATGTCTCAACATCCATGTGATTATCCCTCCACCAATGATCGATTGGCATATTAATCAACAATAGGGTAAGACGTAAATGTGGGTTGTCAGATTGTGTTCATCGGAGTTGGAAGTTGATCACGGGAAATATTACTCTGATACATAATATAGAAAGAATGGGTGTTGATATTAATCCGAAAATACTTTGAAGGTTGAAAAAGAACCAATAAGTGTATCACGTAACGTGATAACTCAACTTCAAAATGAAGATAGCAGTAAAAGAGAAGATATTCACACTGTATAAACAAAAGCAACAATTTCCCTATGTCAATACATTTCCAATCACGTAGTAATATAGTACCTTGCAAAAATTTTAGAAAGAGGGAACCCAATCAAAATATCTCTTCAATGAGATATTTTCAGTGGGTTGTTGTGGGGTGATCACAACAATAATATCATAACAGAACATATGTACACGCCATGTACAAAATGTGAATGTGGAGCACAACTCCAAAATAGATCAGTTACACAATAACTCCTTTAATTGCAAAGCTTCGAGGACAAATATTTTTGGAGGGTACCATGTTATGACCCAAAAGGGGAATTGTTAAGCCCTAAATAGTGGCTCATTACCCCTTAATTGGGGCATATTACATTAGTAATGTTATTTTATTTATCTCAACTTGAGTCCATTAGTTGTAATTGTACCTCCTAGTCTCCTATATATACCAAGAAAACATTTTCATTTGGAATCATCTTGTATTTGGACATTTATGTGGGGTATAAGGAGGTTTCCCCCTCGAAGAGGCTTATTACCTGAAATTATCTATTTTTCAAGGCATTGAGTACTTATTCTGAGGTTTTTCTATGCTATATTGATACTTGGTTCTTAACACATGGTATCAGAGCTCAAGATCTTGGGGTTTCACTGCTACATCTGAGACACCTTGGAATTTTCTCTATAAAAAAATTTCTGCGACGTTTCAGAAGGAACCCTTTGGAGGATATTTAGTAGACGGATCAAGGTAAGTTGGGTTAAAATTTCATCTCCTGAGGCCTTATACTTTAGGATATACAACCTGTGTAAGATAGGGTTCTGGAATCATCCTGAATTGCGTCATCGCGGCATTTTCTCTATAAAAAAATTTATGTAACGTTTCAGACCCTGAAATATGGATAATATTCACAGAAATTATTAAGTTATTTGTGATAAAAATTTCAGCTTCTGGGTCATCTTACATTTGTAGATACACCCTATGGAAAATTGGGTATTTTACTAGTCTCAAGCAGGTGTTCCAGGTAAAACAAGCATAAATTCTTCCTAGAGTATACAATTTGAATGAGACCAGTTTCATTGGATAGAGGACAGTCTGTAGTATTTATGGTACAAGTTTCATAATTTTATACCAATTATTTTGTGTGGGGCATGCTATGCAAGTGATATCTCCTGGAAAGGCCAAAAATCAACAAGTTGTGGGGAAGTTACCATAAATTCTACTTGGCACATCCAATTTTGATCAGACCCATGGCATTGTAGAGAAGAAATATCATAGAACTACAAAAAACAAAATTTCATACCCAGAAGGGCCAAAATTTTGGAGATACAATAAAAGAAATATTGTCTAGCAGAACCACCTCAAAATCAAGGTTTAAAGTGATACTTGGCCAACATGCCACCAAATAAGCCTCCAGACAGTCCTACTTGGACTCTTGATGAAGGTGAAGAAATGCGTAGGGACATAAATGATTTGCAAAAGAAGACAGTAACAAAAGATGAACTACAAGAGATGATGCATTCAACGAAAGCTAAGTTGGAAACAATAAATACTAAGATGGATGGTTTAAAAGGGGAGATCATGGAAGGATTGAAAATTTTCCTAATAGAGAGGACACCTGAAAGTGAAAATTTATCCCATGAAATTCATGATGAGGAAACAAGGAAGATGAATCAAGAATGGTGAAAATCTAACTTTGGGTTGAAGACCAACCACTTTCCTAAGATCGATATGAGGAAGTTTGATGG